>BHFT01017037.1:0-19714 GCA_004320025.1 Laticauda laticaudata
CCGTTCTTTTCCGTTCTTTTCCATTCTGTTTATGCAAATTTTTGCCACTTTTTGGAGCGGATGACAACGGATAGAGCCACCCCTGAAATTTTGCTCATCCGCTGTGTCCTTTTTCCATACATTTTGCGTCCGTCGGCCAGTGGGACCGGGCCTTTACCGTCAATGTGTGAAATTAGGCATTTCCTAGAATGCCCGGGAAATCTATAGAATGCCAGGAATGGGACGTCAAAGTATGAAATGCTTAAAATATTTTACTCATTTCCCAGGTTTTCTCTTATGCAATGCCAAAAGGCAAACCTGCAAAATATAAAATTCTCCTGCTAAAATGCCAATCTACCCTTACTTGTTGTGACCAATACTGGTTTTTTTTCTCTTGTAATTTTCTGTAAGAAAAATAATAAACCTTAACTTTAACCCTAACCCTTAACCCTAATCCTAATTCTAACCCTCATCTTAAAACTAACCTGAACCCTTGCAAACTCTTAACCTTAACCCTTAATTTTTAACCCTAATCCTAACCCTAATCCTAAACTTAATCCTAAACCTAACCTTTCCTAACTCTTAACCCTAATCCTTAACCTTTAACCCTAACTTTAACCCGATCCCTAACCCTTAACCCTAATCCTAACCTTAAGACTAACTCTAACCTAACCCTTGCAAACTCTTAACCCTAACCCTTAATGTTTAACCCTAATCCCTAACCTTAACCCTAATCCTAACCTTAATCCTAAATCTAATCCTTCCTAACTCTTAACCCTAACCATTAAGTTTTAACCCTAACTTTAACCCTAACCCGAAACTCTAACCCTAACCCTAAACTTAATCCTAAACCTAACCTTTCCTAACTCTTAACCCTAACCCTTAACCCAAGGCCCTAATCCCAACCCTAATCCTTCCCCTTTTCATGACTCTTCTCTTTTCATACTTTGCCTAAACATTTCTTGTCATTCTGCATAATACCTACGTATCACATATACAGTGCCTTGGGAAAGTATATAACATATTAAAACGACACAAATGTTACCTTGCCTGAAAAGGCCATGCATTCTATCGACTTCCTAGGCATGCCACACAATGCCAACTTTCCCCACATTGTCGGAATAGTATATATTTGAAAGAGCACTAAGACTTAGTTCACACATAATATTTGGGTGTTCTGTGGTTTGAGCGGCCCCTGTTGCCTGAAACTGGCTTCTTGGTTTGCAAACAGTTCTTTAGTGCAGCTAGGTAAAGAGCCCATCCCATTGTGGTTTATGCAACCCAACATGGCTTAGGACAATGTTAGGATTGGGTGCATGGTACAAAGGCATGAGTAATGTTTTAACATCGTGGGTGGTGAGCCTAAGAGCCATTTGTTCAGTGTAGCAAAAAAATAATAATAATAATCACAATTCAGCACATTGTTAAAGTGGTCTAAGGGCCTTTAATTCAATATGGGGTCCTTGGTGCTCTCTGAGCTTGGTTTTCTTACAGACGTTTCATCACCCAACTAGGTAACATCATCAGTGCTACTGTAGAAGGGAGTGAGGTTTATGCAGTGGAGCGGAAGGAAAGGAAAAGAGGATGATAATGATGATGGAGGAGGAGGAGGAGGAGGAGGCCTGTGGGGTCCTTGGTGGTCTCAGAGCTTGGTTGCTTTCTTGCAGACGTTTCATGACCCAACTAGGTAACATCATCCATGCCAGAAGGGAATTTCTGTTTATATACATGACTTGGCCTGCCGGTGTTGGTGGGTAAAAAACTAAAAGCGTCTGAATTTTGATCACGTGGCCATGACTGATGCTGCAAGTGCAAAAAACCTGCTATAAGTTGCTTCTTTTTAACGTCATTCAACCTTTGAACAGTCACTAAACAAATGGTTGTAAGTCGAGGACTGTTTCTCTATGTGGACTTCCAACTTCCAGAATTCCTCAGCCAGCCATGCTGATTGTGGAATTCTGGGAACTGAAATCCACACGACTTGTTGCCAAGATTGAGAAACACTGCATTAAGCCATTGATAAACCCCCTTAAGCTTTTCACTAAACCCTGATTTGTGGGATGTCTGACTTCTCCCAACACTCCTGGCATGGAAACAAGATTTTTTTTTTCCTTTTCAAAAGAAGGCCTTAGGGTCTCCCCAGCTATTGTGTGACCCTCCCTGACTTATATTTTATTTTCAAATGTATGATGGGGGCCAAATTGTACAACAGACAGACAAGGTAGGACTTTCCCCTTTTTCCCTCCCATGCTCCTCCCTCCCTCTTTCCCCATGCTTTGCTCCCTTCCTTCCTTCCCTCCCTCCCTCCTTCCTTCCTCCCTTCTCTCCCATGCTCCTCCCTCCCTCCCTCTTTCCCCATGTTTTGCTCCCTCCCTCCCTCCCTTCCTTCTTTCTCTCCCATGCTCCTCCCTCCCTCCCTCCCTCCCTTCTTCTAAAAGTAGAAGAAATTGGTAAAATTTGAGACCTTAAATAAAGCCTCTTGAAGAAACAAAAGACTTTATGGCCACATTCTCCAAGCTGTGTCTAGCGCTAATTTAACCTTCCACTGCTCCCATCATCCCCAGCCGCTTTGGCTAGCAGAGGACGTGGGCGCCATCTCGAGGAACGAAAGTGACAATGACCAATATCTGAAGACAGATCACTTTCCAAAAACGGTTGACCGATATTACTTGGCACGTATGTTCCATTCTGTACAGCATGTTGCACACTGATGTGTAAATAAATGTTAACATCTAAGTGTGGTGTTACCTTCTTTACATTCCCTGTTTGTTTGTTTTTTAAATCCATCAGAGTTGGCATGAAAAGCAGCTCCAGGGGTTGGATGTGGCACGATTTGCACATCCATAAAACCTACAACCTGTTTAGTCTTAAACTTGCCAAGTTTTAACATACTTTGATAAGATAGATAGATAGATAGATAGATAGATAGATAGATAGATAGATAGATAGATAGATAGATAGATAGATAGACAGACCATAGATTGACTTCAACTCCCAGAATTCCTCTTCCAGTCATGTTAGCTCAGGAATTCTGGGAGTTGAAGGCCACAAGTCTTAAACTTGCCAAGTTTGAAGATACTTTGATAAGATAGGTAGAGAGATAGAGAGAGAGATCATAGATAGATAGATGATAGATAGACAGAGATAGATAGATAGATAGATAGATAGATAGATAGATAGATAGATAGATAGATAGATAGATAGATAGATGATAGATACTGTAGATCAGGGGGCTTCAAACTTGATAGCTTTAAGATTTGTGGACTTCAACTCCCAGAATTCCTCCTCCAGTCATGTTAACTCAGGAATGCTGGGAGTCAAAGTCCACAAGTCTTAAAGCTGTCAAGTTTGAAGAGCCTTGATTTAGAATATGCAGGAATTCTTTGGATACCAAAGATGAGAGAATCTGGGACTTTAATAAAGCTTTAAAAGGGTTTATGAAATAATTGCTCATAAATACTTACACAATGTCAGCAAGACACAATCCAATCATATTTCAGCAGAGACGAAAGACAGAAAGATAAATCAAGTGGTTCCATATTTTTTGCAGGGATCTCCAAGCTTGGCCCCTTTAAGACTTGCAGACTTCAACTCCCAGAATTCCCCAGCCCAACATGGAGAATTCTGGGAGTTGAAGTCCCTACAAGTCTTAAAGGGGCCAATATTGAGAAACACCACTTGGGGAATCCCCACGATCCCTCAAATAGGTTGTATGAATCGTGCCCGGCCTTGCAAAGGAAATCAAAGTGTTGCTGTGGGAATATTCGCCTCTGGGTGACGCCAGAGGCCAGTTCTATGGCAAAGCGCCACTGGTTTTCTGAAACCTGTCAACATTTGGCAATCTTTTCCACTCGCTTCCTGTCCCTTCGGCCTCAGAATGAGGGTTAAAAGTGGGGGGACGGAGGGAGGGAAGCAGTTGCCCTTGCAAAGTTGTGGGAAATACATGCTCTTGCCTGTCTGCTGGAAGCAAAAAGGACTTTTTCTTTCTTTCTTTCTCTCCTTCTCTCTTTTTTCTTTCTTTCCTTCCTGTGTGTCTACCTATTCTTTCTTTCTTTCATTCTCTTTCTTTTTCTTTCTAGCTTTCATTCTCTCTTTCTTCTTTGTCTACCTATTCTTCCTTCCTTTCTTGTCCGCCTACCTTTCTTTCTTTCTTTCTTTCTTTCTTTCTTTCTTTCTTTCTTTCTTTCTTTCTTTCTTTCTTCTGTCTACCTATTCTTCCTTCCTCCTTTCCTTTCTTGTCCGACTACCTTTTCTTTCTTTCTTTCTTTCTTTCTTTCTTTCTTTCTTTCTTTCTTTCTTTCTTTCTTTTCTTCTCTGTCTCCCTATTCTTCCTTCCTCCTTTCCTTTCTTGTCCAACTACATTTTCTTTCTTTCTTTCTTTCTTTCTTTCTTTCTTTCTTTCTTTCTTTCTTTCTTTCTTTCCTTCCTTCTTTCTTTCTTCTCTGTCTACCTATTCTTCCTTCCTTCTTTCCTTTCTTGTCCAACTATCCTTTCTTTCTTTCTTTCTTTCTTTCTTTCTTTCTTTCTTTCTTTCTTTCTTTCTTTTTGTCTATCCTTTCTCTTTCTTTCTTTTCCTATCTGTCTGTGGTATTCTTCCTTCCTTCCTTCCTTCCTTCCTTCCTTCCTTCCTTCCTTCCTTCCTTCCCCCATTAGTCTGTCTATCCTTTCTTTCTTTCCTTCCTTATCTGTTTGTCCACCTTCCTTCCTTTCTTTCTTTCTTCGCAAAATTGGGTTCTACTTCTTCACAAATACTTGCAGAGAAGCCCATCTGCAAACAAGCAGAGCTTCAAATTTTTAACCAAAGCACCATGAAAAAATCAGGGTCATCATATTCTCCATGATGCATTTTTCATGGTATTTCTGTTTTTAAAAATGTGATGGGGTGTGTGTGTGTGTATGTGTGCGTGTGATGGGTTTATATGTGACTATATGCAAGAATTACAGCCTGGGCTTAATTGGTTGATCATGACTGGCTTGGAAAAGTGGCCAGTAACATGGTATTTACTTAGGAAATCCCAGAATTCTAGGCCAGATAAGGAAAAATAAGAATAAATTCAGAAAAACATTCCGGAAAAGGCAGTGATTAATTGTTTCTGAACGCCGTTGTTGTTTTTTTTTTGTTTTGTTTTTGCTTAAGGCAGGTTTTGTCATAAGTTTTGCCGGTTTTGCACATCCCAGATGCTCTGCATGCCCACCCATTTTAATCATCAGGAAATGCAAAGGCTTAAAATAACAGGAAACGTTTTCCCTATCCTCGAGACTCTGCTGCAAAAGGTCTTAGCATGGCACAAGTGTAAGTTTGCCGACCTGGGATTTAGGGATTAACAATGTAATAGAATAACGCAGGGGAACCTATACCATCCTGGACAAATGGTTATCCAAATTCTTCTTTAAAACCTCCAGTGATGGAGCACCAACAACATCTAGAAGCAAGCAGTCCCACTGGTTAATTGTCCTCACTGTTGGGAAATTTCTCCTTAATTCTAGGTTGCTTCTCTCCTTGGTTCGTTTCCATCTGTTGCTTCTTATCTTGCCTTTTTGGGGCTTTGGAGAATAGCTTGACTCCTTCTTCTTTGGGGCAGCCTCTGAGATATTGTAAGACTACTATCATATCTTTCCTGGTCCTTCTCTTCCTTAGACTAGACATAAACAATTCTCACAACGTTCATTGCATGTTTTAGCCTCCAGTCCCCCCTAATCATCCTGGTTGCTCTTCTCTGCACTCTTTCCTGAGTCTCAACCTCTTTTTTACATTGGGGGGGACCAAAACTGGATGCATTATTCCAAGTGTGGCCTTACCAAGGCATCATAAAGTGGTATCAACACTCCACGTGATCTTGACTCCATCCCTCTGTTTATGAAGTCTAGAATTGTGTTGGCTGTTTTGGCAGCTGCAGCACTTGGCTGGCTCGTACTATGACCCCTACTATGGGGTCAGGTACCGCCAAGATACTGTATCTGTACATTTTGGGTTTTTCTTGCCTAAATGTAGAGGCTCACTTTTTTTTCAGCCTTGAATTCCATTTTGTTGAATCGCGCAGCGCCCAACGTTCAAGTCTGTCAAGATCCTTCTGTATCTTAAGCCTTTATCTTCTGGAGGGTTGGGTATGTGAGAATCAAGGATATAGCTTATTGATCAATTAGATTCAATAAATCCTATGGGTGATAGATAGCAGGCCCCAGAAGAAAGAGACATGAACCAAAGTTTTCTGCTAGGATGGTTTCAAAATATCCTAAAACTATTTGTAATCCTGCTGAGCCATTGCTAACTGTTGTTGGAAGTTAAACCCCACCCCTCTCCTAGAAAAATGAAATATCCTAGGAAATACTAAAAAGCCAGAATATTTCTCTTAAAAAGAGTCTACTCTTTTTAACTCAGAAGCAGAAACTCAGCCCTCCCCCCCCCCCACTTTGCTAATGGGCCATTACTCTGGCCTGGTCCAGTCTATTTTACATAACAAAGATCTACTCTAGGTAGAGCTAAAATAGGAATTGCCCAAAGCCCTTTCATTACATCATCATCCAGCAAAGGCTCAACCAAGCTGGGGACTCAGGACAGCCTACAGAATTGCTCCCGCATGGCCCCATGGGAGTCTGACAACCAATCAGAATACAAGCTCAAATTCAAATCCCAACATTGGGTATAAGCCCTTCTTTGGCACTCCAAGCCATGTGGTCCTGCCCACCATGAAACCTTTCCAAAACAGCCTCCGTGTTTCCAGTATCTTTTTGCCCACTTGGAACTGAACCCAGAAGGATATTTCTTCCAACACTGTGAAAACATATTTTTTGCAAAAGTATGCACTTGGATGGATAAGTTTAAAACAGGAAGAATGGAACCGTTGGAAAGGGGGAACTGAAAGTAATGTACACAGGTGGTTACAGAAAGTGACAGTGAGTGAAGCGTGTTATGTGGCTAGAAAAAAAGGACAAAGGACAAGGTTGGAGATCAGCTGAGGCCCCTTTGATTTATGGCAGTCCTTGCAGGACCTGCTGTATGTCATTGGACCCCATTGCAATGGCTTATCAATGCAAGCGTATTACTGCTATTATATCTTTTATATCGGTTCATTTCTTAGGTTCCAAATTATTAGAAACAATAAACCTCTGATCGTAAAGTAAGAATTTTTGTTTGTGTTCCTGTCTCTTTCCAACTGGTGTTTTTTAAATGACAGCTATGCCTGCCCTACACCTTTCAATACACGAGGGTCTATCACAGAGAAGATGGGATTGACTTCTTCTCCAAGGCACTGGAAGACAAGACAAGAACCAATGGGTGGAAGCAGGGTGAGGATTCAAAAATCCCAGTAACCAGTTCTCTGGCCAGTTGCTAGGTGGGTGTGGCCTACCAGAACTTCCGGGAGGGCTATTTTTTGCCTTCCCCAGAGTCCGGAGGCTTCCCTCGGGCCTCTGGGAGAGCAAAAATGGCCTCCCCGGGCTCCGAAGGGCCTCCGGAAGCCGGAAACAGGCCCATTTCTGGACTTCCAAAACTTCTGGGAGGCCTATTTTTCACTCTTCCAGAGCCTCCATGCAGGCCTGGCACTTACCTGCATCCAAAATGGGCCACATGGAGACTCCTGGGAGGGGTGGGGCCAGTCGGTCGGTTCAACGACTGGTTCAGTGAACCTGGTGTAAATTTAACATCCAGTTCGCTTGAGCTGGCCTGAACTGGCCGAATCCAACTCCTGGGTGGAAGAGCGAGAGCAATTGATCATTGGAACGACTTGCCTTCAGAAGTTGTGGGCGCTCCATCATTGGAGGTTTTCAAGAAGAGATAAGACAGTCATTTGACTGGGATGGTGTAAGGTCTCCGGCCTTGAGCAGGGGGGTGGACTAGAAGACCTCTCCTTCCCCCTCTAGGAGTCTGGGATCTAAATGTGGGGTCTTTGGTGTTCTCCCACCCTGGCTCTTTGCTTGCAAAAGTTGCATTGCCCAACTAGGGAATCTCTTCCGTTGCTCAACTCAACTCTCTACTCATGAGAAGGACCAGATAACGGCGGAGCAAGGGGACCTCCACCTGGAAAGGATCTGTTGTGGCCCATCAATGGAGCTGGCGGCAGACTGGGACAGTGAGGAGGTTGGGGAGGAACACGGGCGAGTCCTGGAGTCTGGGGAAGGCTCTGATGAGTTGATGAGCCCAGGGCCCTCCGACAGTTATCAGCTGCCTTCGGAGTTGGAGATCAGCAGGGAAGAAGAACAGCAGGAGCCTGTTCCCAGTGTGTGTGCATGCGCAGAGTGGTCAGAAGAAGGGAACAGAAGTGGCCAGAAGAAGTGGCCAGAAACTAAGGAACAAGGGCCGATTCGGGAGTAAAGGCTCAGATGGATGGTGAATGGCCCCTCCCATAGGGAATAAAGAGGAGCAAAAGTGGGGGGGAGGGGGTTTGCAGGAGACAATTANGAATAAAGAGGAGCGAAAGGGGGGGGGGTTGCAGGAGACAATTAGTTCAATTTATTAGGGTGAAGATCTGTTCCCGACTCCTTGCCAAGTCATTGCTTCTACAGTGTGGGGTTTGGGAGCTATCGGCCTGGCAACTCTCCCAGCCTGATCAAGGTCTGTGGTTGTGAATTCTCATGAAACACTATTTGCCGGGACTTTGCTGGAGTGGAATTCCCTTGAACCGAAATAAAAGTGGTTTTATCGGGACGAGGAGTCGGCTTCATGATCAAAAGGTCAGAACAGGATCAGAGCTGAAAAATGAGTTTGAAGCTCCCATCCCCTGCTCCAGTTTTTCACCCCACTGAACCCATCATCCCGTCTCCATCTGGACCACGTCTGACAAAAAGTTGCCTCCGGTCCAGGCCGAGATAGAGCCTTGCCGGCTGCCTGCACCCTCTGGGGAACCATATGGATTTTCTGCATCTGCTTCTACGCGACTACCCATCGTGCATTTGCTGGCCCCCCCATTGGGTTGCCATGGCAACAGCCTCCCCATCCCTGCCTCCCCCACTCCTGCGTGTGTACAGGAGAGCCACCTCCCAGCTCGTAGGAGGGAGGGAGGGAAGGGGCGGCTGAAAAACGAGACAAAAAAGGGGGGAGGCCCTCAGCTGTTCGCCCCGCAATTACCTGCCTCAGAAACAGACAGATCGTAATTGCTTTCGCATTAGCCTGGATTCGTGCTTGTTCCCCCCTCCCTGCAACCTCCCCCCTCCTTTACCCCAGGGGCTCTGAACAAGCAGCTGGCTGGGAGAAGGGCAGAATGAAAGAAGGGGTGAATTGGGGGTGGAAGCACCAAGGTTGGCACCTGGCTAGACAATCTCTCTCTCTCTCTCTTTATTATCTATCTATCTATCTATCTATCTATCTATCTATCTATCTATCTATCTATCTATCTATCTATCTATCTCTACCATCTCATATCTATCCTATCTCTACATCTATCTGCCTATCTCTCTCTCTCTCTATCTCTCTTATCTATCATCTATCTATGCTATATCTCTATCTATGTCTATTTATCTATCTATCTATCATACATCGATCAATCTAGCTCTAGTCTAATCTATATCTAATCTATCTATACTATCTATCTATCTATCTATCTATCATCTATCCTATCTATCTATCTCTACTCTACCCTATCTCTATCTACACTCATCTATATCTGTCTGTCTGTCTATCTATCTGTCTGCTCTGTCCTGTCTGTTCGTGTCTTATCTATCTCTATCTACTATCTCATATCTACCTAATATCTGTTTCTATCCTATCTATCTATCTATCTATCATCTATCTATATGCTATCTATCGTATCCTATCTATACATTATCTACTCTAGTCTACCTATCTCTATCTACCTATCTCTATATCTGTCATGGGGGGGGGGGGGGGGGGGTCTGTCTGGTCCTGTTCGTCTGTCCTGTCTCTCTCTCTCATCTCCTCTCTCTCTCTCATCAATCTATCATCAATGTATCTCTAAAAAGTTGTCGGTAGACTCTCGGAAGAAGTGCAGAGAAACAGCCATAAAGATGATAAGGGGACTGAAGGCTGCTAAAACATAGTAGAAGAACAAGTTGCAGAAGTGGGCATGGCTACTGTAGTGAAGAGAAGGACCGGGGAGGGCAGTTGGACCAGGGGGGGATTCTACCAATACACACCTATTTGGCTCTCGAAACGGTTGTAACGTTCTAAGCAGTTCGGAGAACTGGTTGTTAAAAGAATATACTGGCCCTCATCTGTAGGAAGGCAGGAAGGAAACATCTCTGGTGGTTGCTCGCAGCAAACTGACTCTCCTTATTACGTTCTTGGCAGGTAACCAGACTTTCTTATCTCTGGTAGACAATCTCTGCAGTTTTTTTCCCCCTCCTTTTTGCTGGCTACTGTTGTTGTGTGGAGGACGCATATGGTCAAAGTTTACCAATGCGAACTCGAAAATAAGTTGACTTATGACCATTTTTACACACTTACATACTGATGCAGGCATCCCCACATGTCATGAGAGCCAAGAGTGAGGAAGATGCGTACCTCGATGTAGAGTCGATTGTTTGAGTTGGCCATGACCACAGCCAGTCACATGACCACCAAGCCACGCCCACCAACTAAGCCACACCCACAGAACCAGTTGTTAAAAAATTTGAATCCCACCTCTGCAGGAGAGCAGTCTTCCCATTTCTCAGGGGCTGCCCCAAAGAAGAGGGAGTCAAGCTATTCTCCAAAACACTTGAAGGCAGGAGAAGCAGCAACAGGTGGAAATGAACCCAGGAGAGAAGCAACCTAGAACTAGGGAGGAATTTCCTATCAGTGAAAAAATTAATCAGTGGAACAACTTGCCTCCGGAAGTTGTAAATGCTCCAAAATGGAAAGTTTTTAATAAGAGATTGGATTGGACTAGAAGACCTCCAAGGTCCCTTCCAACTCTATTATTCTTTTCTTTTCTTTTCTTTTTTTCTTTTCTTTTTTCTTTTCTATGCTATGCTACGCTATGCTATGCAAAGCTATCCTATCTATCTATCTATCTATCTATCTATCTATCTATCTATCTATCTATCTATCTATCATCTATCACCTATCTATCTGAATAGAATAGGAATAGGAATAGGAATAGGAATAGGAATAGGAAAGGAATAGAATAGAATAGAATAGAATAGAACAGAACAGAACAGAACAGAACAGAATAAGTTAATTGTCACTTTGAATGTACACTGATCGCCATACATTAAAATGAAACTTTCTTGGCTTTTGCTCTCAAAGGGTCACCACTTCCAATATACACTACATAAACATAATAATAATATGAATGAATTAATAAATAAATCAACAAATAAATAAAAGATTATGCATATACCCTCTGCTAATATATGTATGTAACTATATGTACCTTCATATAACAATAATCAATGGCTGTTGTGCGCATGATTTTAACAGCATTCTAATTCCTATCTAATTTGTGTGTGTGTATGTATAATCTATCATGTGTCTGTGTGTGTGCGTCTCTCTCTCTCTCTCCCCCCTCCCATTTAATTCCACTTTTATTCACGTATGTTTTCTTCCTATTGGATATAATTTCCCCCCACCTCCTGGTGTTTACCAGCAGTGTTGTTGCTGTTGCTGGGTGTGTTTTTGCAACCTTGTCTGAATCTCTGTAAGTTTTTTTTCACTGTGAGACATTACAACCTGCCCAGAGTCAGGGTGCGTGGTATTGAAGGGTCTGTCTAAATGGAATAAAATAGAGCTGCAAGGGGCCTTGGAGGTCTTCTAATCTAGCCCCTTTCTCAAGCAGGAGAATCACATCAAAATCACCTCAAAATCTCACCAGACTAATTTTTTTAAAAAAAATATGACCCAGGACAGAATAGAATAGAATAGACATAGAACAGAACAGAATAAGGAGTGGGAATAGGAATAGAATAGAATAGAATAGAAATGTAGAAAAGGAATAAATAGAATAGAAAAGAGAACAGAATAGAACAGAAATAAGAATGAAAGAATATAATAGAATAAAATATGGAATAGAAATATAGAATAGAATACAAATGAATAGAATAGAAATAAGAATGAACGAGTATAATAGAATAAAATATGGAATAGAAATATAGAATGGAAAGGAACGAATAGAATAGAAAAGAAAATAGAACAGAATAGAATAAAGTATGGAATAGAATAGGGATGAATAGGATAGAAATGAATAGAATAGAATATAAAACTATAGAAAGTAATAGAATAGAAAATGGAATAGAATAGAAGCAATAGAATAGAAAACTATATAGAATAAAATAGAATAGAATAGAGAATGGAATGCAATGCAATGAATATTAGAATAGAATAGAATGGAATGGAATGGAATGGAATGGAATGAAATAGAATAGAATAGAAATAGAAATAGAAATAGAAATAGAAATAGAAATAGAAATAGAAATAGAAATAGAAATAGAATAGAATAGAACAGAAAATATTTCTGTCTTCTCCCCAGCAAGGGTGTCTTTTTTTGGCGGGGGGGTTGTCAAAAAAAACCTGTGCTTTTTTGGTGAGATAACAAAAAAAATCAAGATGAGAGCACATCTTTTAATGTGTTTTGTATTGCCATTTTGACTTTTTTGAACCCTGGCACCCAGCAGAGACCCCTGCTCTTTCCCTGGCCCCCAACACTCCCTCTCTTAAAGCCTCGTCCCCCTGCTGCTGACACCCCTCCCCTTCCCAGGAGGCCTAATTACTCTATAAAATCAGCATAAATTTGCAAATGAATATAAACCCTACAGATTGCTCTTTCTCTTCCTGGTTCTGCAGACAGATGCTCTCCGAAAAGAGGCATTTTCCAGAAAAGAAATCCATTTTAATATTATTAGCTTTAATTCAGTTTAGAGTCCTTTATAAACTTTGTGGCAATTTTCTTCCTCAATGTGGCCAATTCGGCATTCAGTTAGAATGGGATGCTTCTTAAAAGGGGAAGATCCTCGATATATAACCATTCCTTTTTAGTGAACATTTGAGAGGGCGCTGGGAAAAAAAAGCGACCGATGAGCGTTTTTCACACTTACGACCATTTGTAGCCACACGATCAAAATTCAAACTCCTCGACTTGTCTTTATGATGATCGTAGAGTCCCAGGGGTCACCTGATCCCCTTTGGTGACCATCTGATGAGCAAAGTCCATGGGGACAAAGCCGAATTCACTTAACGACCATGTGGCTCTCTGAACAAAGGCGGTGATTCACTTAACAGTGATGACAATACAGGTCGTAAAAAGGGGTGAAATTCACTTAATGACTTAGTGGTGTAAATGTTGCGCTCAATTGTGGTCGGAAGTCAAGGACTACCTGTCCTTATGATGGCCTGTTGGATCAGAGTCAACTCTCCAGAGACTTGGCAGTTGTATCAGCTATGCTTATAAACGGACATAAATGTTTAGAGTTGTTACTAACAGCCAGGGATGGGATTCAAATTTCTTAACAACCGGTTCTATGGGTGTGGCCTAATTTGTGGGTGAGGCTTGGTGGTCATGTGACTGGGTGGGTGTGGCTTGCTGACTGGGTGTGGTTTGGTGGTCACGTGATTGGCTGGGCGTGGCTTGTATGTAAATATAAATATTTATTGAATTTTTTATTTAAAAAAAGAGCAACTTTTACCCAAAATCAGGCAAAGCACAGGCAGATTGAGTTGCTCCCAGAATCACAGATTCACTCAGAGATTTATCTTTCTGCAATCTGCTGCCTGAGCCTGCACTGAAAAATAGAAGCTTTGATCCTAAGGAAGGTTCAGTTCTGCTTTTAGATTAGCTAGAAAGAAAGAAACCCAACAATTTCCTGCTTTCCAGTTAATCTAAATCTCCCGGCAAAGCAGAACAGCTGATGGTCGAGGGGGGCAAAAAAAAATAGCAACCTACCAAATGCAGGTGTACTCTTCAATATCTTCACTAACAACTTAGAGGAGGGAATAGAAGGGGAACTGATCATATTTGCAGGTGATACTAAGCTGGTAGGAATAGCCAACACCCAAGAAGATCGGCTCAAGATCCAGACGGATTTTGACAGACTAGAACCCTGGGCCATATCTAACAAAATGAAATTCAATGTAGAGGAAAGTAAAGTCCTACACTTCGGCAAGAAAAACCAAAAGGACACATATAGACTGGGCGGAACCAGGCTCAACAGCAGGACACTGGGGAGGAGGATCTTGGAGTCTTAGTGGACAACTAGCTAAATATGAGCCAGATGTGTGTGGTGGCAGCAAAAAAAGCCAATGCAATCCTAAATTGAATTAACAGAGGGATACAAGTCAAGAATCAAGGGAGGTATTAATACACATCTAAAAAGCCTTTAAAAGGCACACCGTAGAATACTGCATCCAGTTTTTGGTCACCAGACTATAAAAAAGAGGTTGAGACTCTTAGAAAAAGTGCAGGGAAGAGCAACCAGGAATGATTTAGGGGACTGGAGACTAAAAACATACGATGAACGGTTGCAGGAACTGGGCCTGGTTAGTCCAGTGAAAGAGAAGGGCCAGGGGACACATGATAGCATGCTTCTTAATATTTGAGGGCTGCCCCAGAGAGGAGGAAGGGGGGTCAAGCTGATTCTCCAAAGCACCTGAGGCAGGCAAGGAACAATGGATATAGGGCAACTGATCGAAGGAGAGATTCAACCTAGAAATAAGAAGAATTTTTCTGACAGTGAGGACAATCAACCCATGGAACAGAAGTTGCCTTCAGAAGTTGTGGGAGCTTCATTCCTGGAGGCTTTCAAGAAGAGGTTGGGCTTCCATCTGTCAGAAATGGTGTAGGGTCTCTCACTTGGGGAGGGGGTTGGACTAAATGATCTACAAGGTCCCTTCCAACTCTGATTATCTGTTATCTTTATACTTATCCGCTAACTAAGAGGCAAGTCAAGATTCAGGTGAACACCTCTAAAATTGCAAAAACAAAACCCAAAAAATTTGCCCAGAGTCCCCAATCCTTGAAAAAGACCCAAATCAGTAGGATGAGCTACATTTAGCCACCCCTAGTCCCAGTTCTGAACTGCAATACTCCAACCATCCTCTAGAGGGCTGCAAAGAGAAGATTTTGCTGCCCCCCTAGTGGTCATTTAGGTGTTGTTTGGTCCAATTTTGGCAGGCTGAAACTTCGCAGGCCTTCTCGGCTGTGCAAATATGGCATGTTTTTTGCAACTACATTTTCCTTGCCTCCTGGAAGGCGACTCCGTCACAGCTACCCAGAGGAGCAGATGGGCTGAGACACATGCGTGTGCGCAGGTTGCCCTAAGCCAGCTTCCTAAAAAACACAGTCTGTCATGTTTGCAAGGCTTTTGAGTCAGAAAGGTAGCCAAGTGGGAGGCAAGGCTTGTCACTGCTTGTGTGAACACGCAATCCACCTTCTGTTGCCTGCCCTCCACCTGGGACAAGGATATCTCACCAGTTCTCACAGCCATTTGTCTGGAATGGTATAGGACTGTGATGGCGAACTTATGGCACGCAAGAGGTGGCACGCAAAGCCATTTGTGCCAGCAAGCGAGCCGCAGGCAAATTTACCTCACTGCGCATGCGCGTGCCTCACAGCTGATTTTGGGCTGGTTTGAGGCCTTTTTCGGCCTCCCAGAGGCTTGAGGAAGGCTTCTGCACGCCAAATAGGCCCGTTTCGTCACTTCCTGTTAATACCGGAAGTGACGAAACGGGCCTATTTGGCCTGCAGAGGCTTTTTTCAAGCCTCTGGGAGGCCGAAAAAGGCCTCAAACCAGCCAAAAATCAGCTGTGAGGTGCAGTGCAGGTATGGGGGGAGGCATGGGGATTGTGCACGCATGCACAGGGGGCGTGGGGGGGGGCACATTCCTTTCTGGGTGCTGGCATGCGAGTGCACGAGCGTCAGCGCACAGACAATTTTTGGCACAGGAGCCCAAAAAGGTTAGTCAGCACTGGTATAGTCTCTTGCTTGAGCAGGGGGTTGGACTAGATGACCTTCAAGGTCCCTTCCAACATTGTTATTTTGTAAGGGTCTCCTGTTTGAGCTGAGGGTCGGACTAGATGACCTTCAAGGTCCCTTCCAACTCTGTTATTCTGCAAGGGTCTCCAATTTGAGCTGAGAGTTGGACTAGAAGACTTCCGATGGTCTTTGACCATTCAAAGTTACAATGGCACAGAAAAAAGGGACTTATGACTATTATTCACACAACCGTCGCCGCATTCCCCCATGGTCACAATGATCCAAATTCAAATGCTTGGAACTGACTCCTAGTTATGACGGCCCACAGCGTCCCAGGAGCGGTTGGTGTCACGTGATGCCCTTTTGCGACCTCCTGACCAGCAAAGCCTGTGGGGAAGCCATATTCACTTAACGACCGTGTCGTTAACTTAACCCCCACAGGGATTTGCTTAACAATGGTGGCTCCTTTCCTTCCTTCCTTTCTTCTCTTTCTCCCACCCATCTCTCCTTCCTATCTTTCCTTCCTTCCTTCTCTTCCTCCTACCCATCTCTCTCCTTCTTTCCTTCCCCTTTCCTTCCTTCCTTCCTCCCTTCCTTCTTTCTCTTCCTCCCACCTCTTCTTCCTATGTTTCCTTCCTTACTTCTCTTCCTCCCACCCATCTCTCTTTCCTTCCTTCCCTTCCTCCCACGCATCTCTTCTTCCTTCCTTCCTTCCTTCCTTCCTTCCTTCCTTCCTTCCTTCCTTCCTCCCTTCCTTCTTTCTCTTNTTCTCTCCTTCCTATCTTCCCTTCCTTCTTTTCCTCCTACCCATCTCTCTCCTTCTTTCCTTCCCCTTCCTTCCTTCCTTCCTTCCTCCCCCCCTCCCTCCCTTCCTTCTTCCTCTTCCTCCCACCCATCTCCTCCCTCCCCTCCCTCCCTCCTTCCTCTTTCTCTCTCTCTCTCTCTCTCCCTTGCAATCTTTCTCTTTTTCTCTCTCTCTTTCAACTTACAACTGTAATTCCAAGCTCAATTACAGTTGTAAATCAAAGGCTGCCTGTCATCTATTCTAAGGCGTTAACTTAGTGATCCTTAAAAGCATATTTTCCAGATTCTTGAGAAATATTAAAACTACACATCCTTCTGTGCTGGGGGTCAGAGTTGATTTCCTGATTTGCAGCTCAGCCATTACCCTGCATGCACACATGCACACACACATGCCCAGTTCTACGCTGACACACACGCACACACACCCCCACACACCCTATNCTGCATGCACACATGCACACACACATGCCCAGTTCTACGCTGACACACACGCACACACACCCCCACACACCCTATACGTGGCTGTTCCAGCCTATCAGCTTCCCCTCCAGCCTGGAGTCCCACGGAATGAATGCAATGACGCAGTTGAGGTCAGACTGTGCCTGTCTTTAAATAAAAGAATTCGAGATCCCTTCCCACGGAAAACTTTGTCTGCTTGCTAAAATAAGCCCCACACAGATTTTCTGAAGCAAAATGATCCCACAGGAAGCTAAGAATTTCCTCTTTTGCTGCCTGCACTTGGAGCACCCCAAAATAGCCCCAAGAGGAGCGATTAAAGAGTGAGCCAGTCTGGAAATCCCCTGAGAGCGAGAAGGTTTCATCGGTGGAATAGTTGTGGATGCTCCGTCTCTGGAGGGTTTTGGGTTTTTTGTTGTTTAGCAAAATGGACAAGACAGCCATTTGTCTGGGATGGCATAGACAAGATTCCCCTCCCTTGGGTACGGGGGTCGGACTAGAAGACCTCTGAGGTACCCCTTGCAACTCTATGATTGGGAAGTCCTCTGTGAGTTTGGTGCTTTTCTTGCGGACATTTCCTGACCAAACTAGATTACATCGTCAGTGCAGTGGTGATTCATTACCTAGTTTGGTCATGAAATGTCTTCAAGAAAACAACCAAGCTCAAAAAGCATCCACAGTCTTCCTCTTTCCCTTCCTCCTCCTCAGCTCCATAAACCCTTCTCCCTTCCAGGACTGATGATGTCACCTGGTTGGGTCATGAAATGTCTGGAAGAAAAGCACCAAGCTCAGAGGCCCTACTGTCCAACTCCTCCTCCTCCTCCTTCTCCTTCCCCCTCTTCCTTCTCCTCTCCTTCTTCCTCTTCCTCCTTTCTCCTCTTTCTCCTCCTCTTCTCCTTCTCCCTCTCCTTTTCCCTCCCCCCTCCTCTACTTCTTCCTCTTCCTCATCTTCCTTCTTCTCCTCTACTTCCTCCTCCTTTACGACTTCCTCTCCTGTTCCTTTCTCTTTCTCCTCCTCTTCTCCTTCTCCCTCCCCTCCTCCTCTACTTCTTCCTCTTCTTCCTCCTCCTCCTCTTCTCCTCCTCCCTCTCCTTCCCCTGCCCTCCTCCTCTACTTCTTCCTCCTCCTCTATGTCTTCTCTTCCTCCTCCTCCTCCTCTTCTCCTCCTCCCTCTCCTTCCCCTCCCCTCCTCCTCTACTTCTTCCTCCTCCTCTATGTCTTCTCTTCTTCCTCCTCCTCCTCCTCCCTCTCCTTCCCCTCCCCTGTTCCTCTACTTCTTCCTCTTCCTCCTCTTCCTCCTCTTCCTCCCCATACACCCCTCTCTCTTCTAATACTGATGATGCTATATAGCTGAGCAATTAGACATCTCCAAGAAAGCAACCAAGCCCCAAGGACCCACCAGTTCAACTCTGAGCTGCAAACATTCTCTGCTGCCACCTGTAATTTACTATAATGACCCAGGTCTGCTTTTAACACTGTTGCTGGAGAGGAAGCAGCAGAAATATTCAGGGGGGATGCATCAAGGCGACTTCAGGCCAGACGCTTGGCCCCAAATCCCCTCAGCAAAAAGCAAAACAAAACCCACCACGGTGCCCTGCATAAACAGCCCAACTGTCAGTGCCGGCAGCTGCTCGAAAACCATGCCAGGTTTTTTAATCCCCCCCCCCCTCTGCATTTTCAGCTCAAATTGCATTTCAATAGACTTTGAGGAGCTGCATTCACAAGACTTGGCGGCTGGGAGGAGCATAAGAGAATGTGAGGAAAAAAACCTCAGGAAGGGAAGCATTTCAGGTAGTTCTTGACTTATGGCTGCCCACTTAGTGACTGTATGAAGTTATGACAGATCTTCCCAGGGGTACGTACAACCCCACAATTGCTGTGTCCCCACCCTCCTTCTCCTCCTCCCCCCTTTCCCACAAACCCCCCTCCCTTCTAGCACTGATGATGTTCCACGGTTGGGTCATTGAAATGTCTGCAAGAAAACCAAGCTCAGAGAGCACCAAGAAACCCACACTCCTCCTCCTCCTCCTCCTCTTGTTCTTCTCCTTCTTCCCCTTCCCCTTCCTCCTTCTCCATAACCACCACTACACCACACACCTCACTCTCTTCTAGTACTGGTGATCGTATATAGTTGGGTCATGAAATGTTTGCAAGAAAACCACCAAGCTCAGAGAGCACCAAGAAATCCACACTCCTACTCTTCCTTCTCCTCCTCCTCTTCATAACTCTACTCTTACTACCTACTCTATGTTCAGAGAACAGCAAGAAACCTACAGTCCTCTTCCTCCTCTCTGCAAACCCATAACTTTCAGTACTGACGATGTTACCTAGTTTGGTTATGAAATGTCTGCAAGAAAACAGCTAAGCTCAGAGAGCACCAAGGACCCTACAATCACCCTCTTCCCCCTCCTCCTCCTCCCTTCCACAATCCCCTCCTCCCTTCTAGCCCTGATGATGTTCCATAGTTGGGTCATTGAAATGTTGCAAGAAAATGTCTGTGGCGATTCCCAGTCAATCCAGGTCACGGTTGTCCCAAAGATGTTTTTTCAAGAGGCAACTGAGGAAGCTTCTCAGATGAGAAGTGAGATGTCTTCAGAGAAAAACAAGAAAAGTCCCGTTGCCTGGGGGGGGGGGGG
>BHFT01017037.1:19734-67893 GCA_004320025.1 Laticauda laticaudata
GGGGGGGGGGGGGGGAGCACCTTTGAGTTTGCAAGAAACCCCCCAAGCTCAGAGCACACCAAGGATCCCACGAGGGAAAAGAGCAAAGAAAAGCAAACCACGGGGAATCCCTTCAGCCTCCTGGGCGGGACTTTCCAGGTGAGAACGTGGATTTAGCTTGCCACTGATTTCCTCCAATAACAGACAGGGTCCTGGGGGCCAGGATCCTGTTTTTGGGATAACCTGGTTGGGAACNAGCTTGCCACTGATTTCCTCCAATAACAGACAGGGTCCTGGGGGCCAGGATCCTGTTTTTGGGATAACCTGGTTGGGAACTGGCTGAGACAGGAGGCTTAACCTGCCTGTCAGCTGTTTTGACGGCTGGGAACAGATCCAGCCGAGAGAGCTTGGGCAGCATACACCTCCCTTAGGGATCACCACGTGGTCTCCCATCCATCAAAAGCCAACCCTGCTTAGCTTCCTGAGACCAGTCAAGGTTGCTTTTAAGTAATAATAATTTAAGGAGGAAAAAAAAACCAGGATAAAAGGGATTAAGGACTATGGGGGTAGCATCTTGATTTAAAGTGTCACTCACCTCTGTTCATCCTATTTCTCCATTTTTTGACTCTCCCCTCCTCTTATACCTATATTTTACACCTTATATAAGATCTCCCTCCCTCTTTCTCTCTTATATTCTAATCTAATCCAATCTAATATATTTTACACCCAGTTGGGCCCTCTATGTGATACTGGCGGGGCTTCCCCTTTGCTTGGGTTGCAACAATCCCAATGACCCTCAGAAGGCGGCCTAGAGATTACAGTAATTCCAAATCTGTCCATAGCGTTGTTATAAACATGGGAACTTTAAAATGGATGGACTTCAACTCCCAGAATTCCCCAGCCAGGCTTGTTGGCTAGGGAATCCTGGGAAGTCCACCCATCTTAAAGGCGGCCATCTTGAGAAGCCCCGGAGCAGCCCTTCTAAGATGGGGGCAGTCAATTGTGTCTTCTCCAAGCTCTTTTATTATTTATTTAAATTTATTCACACCCCAGCTCCCATGGATGAGATTTGACCTGCAGCTCTCCTTCATTCAGACATCTGTTGCGTTGCGTCTCTCAGCCTCCCTTTTTTCCACCTCAGTTTATTATGCTATTTCTTACTCTTCCTCCTCCCCTCTGTTCCCATTCTTCCTCTTTCTCTTCCCTGCTTTCCATCTCCTTTTTCTGCCTTCTTTTTTTTCTTCCTCCTCCCGCTAGTCTTCAGTTCGTTCTTTCCTCCATCTCTCCTTTACCTCTTTTCCTTTCCTTTCTTCCTATCCCGTTCCTTCCCCCTCTGCTCACTCATCCTTAGCATATTTCCTCCTTTCTGTCCTCCCATCTTCCTTTCCTTCCTTCTTCCATCTTTCCTTCCTCCCTCCCTTCGTTCCTTCCTCTTCCTTCTTTCCCTTCCTTTTCCCCCGTACCTTTCTTTTCATCCTTTCCCTTTCCTTTCCTTCTTCCCTCTTTTCCTTCCCTCCCTTCCTTCCTTCCTCTCCCTCTCTCCCTTCTTTTCCTATTTTTCTCTTTGGTTTCCGTCTTCCTTTCTTTTCCTTCCTTTTTTCTGTCCCTTTTTCATTCTTTCCCACTTCCCTTTTCTCTTTTCCTTCTTTTCCTTTCTTCCCTCTCCCCCTTTTGTTCCCTTCCTTCTCTTTCTCTTTTCCTTTCTTCCCTTTCCTTCCTTCCTTCTGCCTTCCTTCCTTCCCCCCTCCACTTCTTTTTCCCCCACTTCCACTTTCTTCCTTTCTTTTCCTCATCTTCTCCCCCCCCCAACTCCCTCCCTTTCTCTCCTACTCCCTTCTTCTCCCAGCCTGCCCTCCAGCAAACAACCTGCTAGACTGATCCATCCAACTCTAAGGCCTCACTTGGAGGTTGCAAATTTGCCTTGTGTCCCTCAGTAACAAAGCAACGGGTATCTGTCTGTTTTTAGGAAACCCCCTCCCCAATTAGAGAAGGAAGGATAAGGAAGCCCCCTCCACACCTCCCTCTCCAAGTCACCCATTTCAATTTTCAGTTGCTCTGCTCCGGTTGGGCTTGATCAGCCCAGCCAGAGTTGAAACAGGAAAAAAAAACAAGACACCACAACCTGTATTTAAAGAACAAGACTTTTAATACAAATAAACTTATAGGATTGTGTTCTTCCCGTCCCTCCCCTTCACAACACTTCCTCCATATTAAATCCCCAGCACAAAGGAACATCCAAATATCTAGAAAGAACCAACAGGGGAAGAGAAAATATATATATATATAAATAGCAGAACAACCATTGCAGATTCATCATTCTTCGAATACAAGGCGAGGATCTCTGTTCACAAACACACACTCACATGCAATACACACTTAGTGTCTTCTCCCACAGAGATAAGAGAGGGGATTCTCCAGGGGGATCAAAAGTCTTATCCAAAGATGCCAATTCCCAAATCAACCATGTTTCAACAATTCTTGGCTGAATTGGGTCCTCTTAACCAACATTTTGGGGTTTTTTTTTTAATGAGAAACATCAACTAAACCAGGGATCTCCAACCTTGGCAACTCTAAGCCTGGAGAACTTCAACTCCCAGAATTCCTCTGGAATTCTGGGAGTTGGCTGAGGAATTCTGGGAATTGAAGTCCACAAGTCTTTTAAAGTTGGCTGAGGAATTCTGGGAGTTGAAATCCTCCAGGCTTAAAGTTGCCAAGGTTGGAGACCCCTGAATTAAACAATTGTTTAAATTCCCTTTATAGCTTCCCCCAAAGTCAAACTGGTGAAGTCACTGACCGAATGAGGGTGGCTTTGCTGCCCTCATGCTAAACTACGTAAGTTGTGATTGTGAGAAATGAACCACCCATAGTAAATGTGGAGTACGAATTAAACTATGGAATGGGGGGTTGGGGTTGGGGGAGGTTAGCAATTGCAAATGATGGGAATGAGCTCAGCCGGTGTGCTGAAGCTGCCCCCAAAAAGCCAAGGCAATCTCAGCCTGCATTTACAAAGGGAATAATTCCAAATTTCATGCAAAGCATTAGTACCGCTTTATCCTGCCTTGTTTTAAGACCACACTTGGAACATGGCATCCAGTTTTGATCGCCACGATATAAGTAAGTTGTCGGGACTCTGGAAAGAGTGTAGAGAAGACCAGTGAAGAGGATTAGGGGACTGGAGGATAAATTATACAAAGAATGGTTGCAGGAACTGGGTATGCCTAGTTTAATGAAAAGAAGGACTAGGGATGACCTGATGGCAGTGTTCCAGTATCTCAGGGGCTGCCCCAAAGAAGAGGGAGTCAAGCTATTCTCCAAAGCACTTGAGGGTAGGACAAGAAGCAACGGATAGAAACCAAGCAAGGAGAGAAGCAACTCAGAACTTTCCCGACAGTGAGAACAATTAACCAGTGGAGCAATTTGCCTCCAGAAGTTGTGGATGCTCCATCAATGGAGGTTTTTAAGAAGCGATTGTACAGCCATTTGTCTGAACTGGTAAAAGGTTTCTTACTTGACCAGAGGGCTGGACTAGAAGACCTCCAAGGTCCCTCCAACTTTGTTGCTCTGAATGGAAAGATTGGTTCAGCTGGGCTTCATGTGTCTAACTCAGCCACTTCATACCCCTCAATGGTGGATCATGTTATTTTCAGATGTTTTTTTCCCCTCTTCTCTTTTGTGAAATATTTTCCTACAGAAACCACTCCTCTGAACTTAAATGTCCCGTAAATTATACCTACCTTGGATCTCGAGGTTCCTAAAGCAGCTTTAGTCAGGGATGATGGGAATTGTAGTCCCACATCACTGGGGGGGGGACAACAACCCATCGTTATTTGGGGAAGGGTATTGTGAGATTTCAAAACAGACGGAGGCTCTTGGGAAGCTTCCAACACAGGCCAAACTATTTGGAGTTAGGAAGGATACGATGCAACGTAACGATAAACCAAATTATTGGGAGGTGGCAAAGAGCAATTCTAGATATTTCAGAGTAGTGGTGGTGCAATTAAAATACAGCACAGGTAGTCCTCGATTACCAACCGCATTCGAGCCTAGGATTTTGGTCGCTGAGTGAGACAGTTTTGAGTTTTGACACACACACTCTGTTACGACCTTTTTGCCACAGTTGTTTAAGTGAAGCGGTGTAGCTGTTAGTAACACGATCATTCAATGAATCCCCCCATTGGCTTTGCTGGTCTGTCAGTCGCAAAAGGGGATTGTGTGACACCCCACCTCCCCAGGACGCTGCAACCGTCATAAATACGAATCAGTTGCCAAGCGTCTGAATTTTGATCCGGTGACCACGGGGTGGGGCTGCAAGTATGAAAATGGTCGCTGGTCACTTTTTTTCAGTGGCATTGTAACTTTGTAGGGTCACTAAATAGAGTGCTGTACGTCGAGGACTCTACCTTATAGCTGGAGAAGGGCCTCTTAAAAATGACAGGCGTAAAAACGCATCTTCTCACAAAACTTCTTTGTGCTTCAGGACACAAAACCACAGGTCAAAGGAACCGGGATCCTGCATCGGACAGGGGTTGGATGGTCAACTCATAAAACATTCCTAAGTTGCATTAACAGAGGGATACAATCAAGGGAGGTATCAATACCACTCTATAAAGCCTTGGTAAGACCACACCTAGAGTATTGCATCCAGTTTTGGTCACCACATTATAAAAAAGATGTTGAGACTCTAGAAAAAGTACAGAGAAGAGCAACCAGGATGATGAGGGGACTGGAGGCTAAAACATACAATGAACGGTTGCGGGAACTGGGCTTGGCTAGTCTTGGGAAGAGAAGGACCAGGGGAGACAGGAGAGCATCTTCCAGTATTTGAGGGGCTCCCCCAGAGAGGAGGAGGGGGTCAAGGTATTCTCCAAGGCACCCAAAGGCCAGACAAAGAATAATGGATGGAAACTGAACAAGGAGAGATTCAACCTGGAAATAAGGAGAAACTTTCTGACAGTAAGAACCATCAACCCATGGAACAGAAGTTGCCCTCGGAAGTTGTGGGAGCTTCATCCCTGGAGGCTTTCAAGGAGAGATTGGACGGCCATCTGTCAGAAATGGTGTAGGGTCTCCTGCATGGGCAGGGGGTTGGACTAGATGACCTACAAGGTACCCTTCAATTCTGTTAATCTGTATTTGTGTCTATCTGTGCCTGCAATGTGGGTCTGAGCTAGAAGCCTTCACCAAGCTGAATTCTGCAGGTGTTTTGGGACTTCGTCTCCCAGAATGCCACACCTGCAGCTAAGAATGCTGGGAGTCGTGTTCCTAATACACCTGGATGCTGGCGGGTAGTAGAAGAAACACCTGGAAGGGCTCAACTTGGAGAAGGAGGAGGCCTGCTGCCACCTCTCACCAGGGCAACCTCCCTCTTCCTCCAGAAAACTGTGAATTTTACGATGAGGATTGATCTCTGTAGTAATAGGAAAATATCTCCAGGCTCCACCTCAGCAGCTCCTGAGAATGCGATTACGTGGAAATACAATTGAATTTCTTTGCTGCCATGTCAGTTCTTGTGTAGATTGTTTTCTTCTTATAGGAATTGTCATTTCTTTTGCCTCTTGACTTTTTCCATCTTGATCCCCAGGAGATGGAGAGTTCTAGTTCTGCCTTAGGCAGGAAAGCCAGGTGAGTGACTTTGGGCAAAGCCTCTCTTTCTCTCAGCTCAGTTTACCTCACAGGGTTGTTGCGAGGAAAAAGTAGAGGAAGTAGTATTAGGTTTGTTCGTTACCTTGAGTTACTTATAAAGATGGATTAAAAATCAGAGAGATGATAGATATAGACAGATAGATAGATTTGAAAGATATAGATACAGAGAGAGACAAAGATGATAGATTTAGATAGAGATAGAGATGATAGATAGGTAGATAGATAGATAGATAGATAGATAGATAGATAGATAGATAGATAGATAGACAGATATAGAGATAGGTAGATAGAGATAGGTAGATAGAGATAGATAGATAGATAGATAGATAGATAGATAGATAGATAGATAGATAGATAGATGATAGAGACAAATAGATGTAGATTTAGATAGAGATAGATATAGAGAAAGAAAGATAGATATATAGAGACAGATGATAGAGATGATATAGAGACAAATAGATAGTAAATTTAGATAGATCGATAGATACAGATGATATAGATGGACAGACAGACAAACTAACTGCACACATACATATATAAATGATAGAGACAAACAGATATAGAGATGAGATAGCTGGACAGAGGCAGATAGTGACATAGATAGATGATAGATAGATGGATGGATGGATGGATGGATGGATGGATGGATGGATAGATAGATATAGAGACGAATAGATGATAGACTTAGATACAGAGAAAGGAAACATATATGTATGTATACATACATACACGTGTACATACATGTATACAGATAGAGAGAAAGAAAGATAGATATATAGAGACAGACGGCAGAGACAAATAGACGGTTTGGGGGGTTTAGATACAGGTGCTGCAGATGGGCAGACAGACAGACGGCACACCTACATACATGGGGAAATGATGGAGACAAACAGAGGCAGAGACCCGAGAGCGGGGCCGGCGGCCGGAGGCTCCCCAGGGCGACAGCCTGCCTGCCAGAGAGAAGCCCCCGGGGATGGGCTCCCGCACCAGCCCGAAAGCTCGCGAGGCGAAACCCCGGGCGCCGCCCCAGGCCTGTCCCGCCCCCTCCTCGCCCTTCCCGAGAGACGGGCGCGCCTCGGTCGCCTTCGGCCTTCCAGAGCGGTCCTCCGCCTCCCGGAAGGCTTGGGGCGGCCTCTAGCGCCCACGCAGGGGAACGGCGCAGGGGATGCCGCGGATTCCGGAGCGACGGGCGGGGCCCCCGCTGTCGCCGGGTGAGCGCAGGTGGCAGGAACAGGCGATCCAACACAGGTCGTCGCAGGTGGGCTGATAACCCGGCAGGGACCCTGGTCCAGCCCCGGAGACTTGCAACCCTCGGGATCTTCGTGGGCAGCAAGAGCCAATTGTGCATGGGGGCATTGGGGGAAGGGGCTCAGGGCCCACCCTGGGGAAAGGAGCAATTGAAATAAAAACCTGCTTTGACTTGCAAGCACCAGCTTTTCCCGGCTTGTGGGTCCCAGGGCGGCGACAACCCCAATTGCTCCCGGCCACAAAAGTCCAAAAGGCTCGTTGGCAGGGGAAGATGGGTACGGGAGTCTTCCTCTCTCTCTTATCCCGCGACCTCTGCCCTTAGCGCCTTGGTTGTTTGTATCTCATGATTGAGGCTGATTTGCTTTTATTTAGTATCCGACGATGATGTGTGTTGATTGATTGTTTACTATCCTGTGGCTATCACTGAGTGTTGTATCATGTTGTGATTTATGATGATGGTATTTTATGATTATCATCAGCATTCATCGCCTCTTTTGTATGCATGGACGCTGGGAGCTTCTGTCCCAGAGGCAAATTCCTTGCGTGTCCAAGCACACTTGGCCAATAAAGATTATTCTATTCTATTCTATTCTATTCCATTCCATTCCATTCCATTCCATTCTTTCATTCATTCCATATTTTCTGTTCTATTCTAATCTCTATTCTATTCTATTCTATTCTTTCATTCCATTCCATATTTTCTACTCTATTCTATTCTAATAATATTCTACTCTAATAATATTCTATTCTATTCTATTCTATTCTATTCTATTCATATTCTATTCCATTCCATTCCATTCCATTCTATTCCATTCTTTCATTCATTCCATATTTTCTCTTCTAATCTTTATTCTATTCTAATAATATTCTATTCTATTCTATTCTTTCATTCCATTCCATTCCATATTTTCTACTCTATTCTATTCTAATAATATTCTACTCTAATAATATTCTATTCTAATAATATTCTATTCTAATAATATTCTATTCTATTCTATTCTATTCATATTGTACTCTATTCTATCTATTCTACTTATTCCATGCCATGCCGTTATACTCTCTTGTAACATCTGCAAGAAAACTACCAGGTTCAGAGGGAACCAAGGACCTAGCAGACTACTTCCACCACCACCACCACCTTTTCCTTCTCTCCACAAACCTCCATCCGTTCTAACACTGATGATGTTCCCAGTTGGTTCATATCTGATATCTTGGTAATCCCAAGATTACCAAGCTCAGAGAGCACCAAGGACCCCACCATCCTCCTCCCCCTCCCTTCTAACACTGATGATGTTCCTTAGTTGGGTCATGAAACGTGTGCAAAGAAACAACCAACCTCTTTGAGCACCAGGATCTACAGTCCTCCTCCTCCCTCTTGCTCCTCCATGCCGTCTCCTTCTGCTCCATTCTGTAAGCCCCACTCTCTTCTAATACGGATGATGTTACCTAGCTGGGTCATGAAACGTCTGCAAGGAAACAACCCAGCTCAGAGACCACCAAGGTCCCCACAGTCCTGTTCCTCCTCCTCCTCCTCCATACAAATCCTTTCTTCTAGCCCTGATCATGTTACTTAATTGGGTTATGGAATGTCTGCAAGAAAACAACCAAGCTCAGAGAGCATCAAAGACCTTATGGAACCTTCTCATTTCCTCTCTTGGTCTCCTTAAATGCTGCCTGGACATTCCATGCGCTTGGGCGATAAAGCCAGCCTCCGCCCCGCTTCCTGATCGCTTTCTGAAGATTACGAAGCTCCCATCAGAGACGCAAATGCCACCGAAGAAGGAAGTGGTGAGGATACATGTGCCTGAGACTTTTGATTAGCTCCGAGTCTCACCACAGCCTCCCATGCGCTTCCCTGCGAGGACAGAATGTCTTTTGTGCAAACTCCTGAGTTCCCAGCCAGCCAATGATGATGAGTGCAACAAAAGGAAGCAATGCTGAATCTGTGGTGGGGCTCAAACACTTTGTTCCAGAGTGGGCATGACACGTGTGTATGTTTAAAAAAAAAAGCAATTAAAAAAAAAACAGCCAATGGGACCTTTTCTGGAGGAGCACATCTTCTAAGAACTTCTTAGATCTAGAAAACCTCCTCCCACTCCTTCCTTTGATTAAAACCTTCTCTAGTTGAGTATTTTTGATGGCCAACTGAGTATTTTTGGGAAAAGGGGGTTCCTGATCTGCTGCAACCCAGGGGTGGTGGGTTTAAAGCAATGACAGTGAACCTTTTTGGCACCAAGTGCCCAAACCGGAACGTGCGTGTATGCGCATGGATATGGAGCGCCAGAAACCCCAAAACCACCTGGCTGCTGCGTGCATGCCTGTTTTTTTGGCCATTTTTGGTTGTTATTTGGGCTCTTTTCAAGCCGTTTTGGGGACCTTTTCAGGCCGTTCTTTTGGCCCTTTTCAGGCCATTTTTGGGCCCTTTTCAGGCCATTTTCAGTCTGTTTTTTGGGTCCTTTTCAGGCCCCAAAATGGCCTGAGACTGAGACTTTTTGGCTGGTTTTTTTGGCTGTTTTCCAGCACCCCAGAAACCAGAAGAGCAGCTGGTGATGGCACATGTGTCCGCAGAGAGGGCTCTGTGTGGCATCTCTGTCACACGTGCCATAGGTTCACCATCACGGGTTTAAAGGTTGAACAGTTGTGGGGTAGAGGGATCTATGGTGAACGAAGAGAAGACCAGGAATTTGGAGAATAGAATAGAATAGAATAGAATAGAACAGAACATAATTCTTTATTGGCCAAGCGTTACAACACTTAATGATAGTCAGAGGATACAATNGGGATCTATGGTGAAGGAAGAGAAGACCAGGAATTTGGAGAATAGAATAGAAAAGAATAGAATAGAATAGAATAGAATAGAATAGAACATAATTCTTTATTGGCCAAGCGTTACAACACTTAATGATAGTCAGAGGATACAATAAGAGTAGACTAGACTAGACTAGACTAGACTAGACTAGACTAGACTAGACTAAACAGAGTTGGAAGGGACATTGGAGGTCTTCTAGTCCAACCCCCTGCCTAGGCAGGAAATCCTACACCACTTCAGGCAAATGGTTATCCAACATCTTTTTAAAATCTTCCAGTGTTGGAGCCTTCACAATTTCTGGAGGCAAGATCTTTTCTCTCATTCCCATTGAGTTGACTTCAGCCTTCAAGTCATCCCCAGAGCTTGCAAAGAACAGGGGAAATTCAGGGGTGCTCCTTACACCTAAAATTATGAAGTTATGATAGAAGAGAACATTTATCGATCAGGGGGATATTGTGGGGATGGTCTCTGACCTTGGTTGTGTTCTCTTGCAGATGTTTTATCATGTGGCAACTTGATAGTACCATCAGTGGTAGAAGGCAGTGTGGGGTTTTCTGGGATAACAGATAATCTGAGTTGGAAGGGATCTTATAGGTCATCTAGTCCAACCCTCTGCCCAAACAGGAGACCCTGGACCATTTCTGATAGATGGCAGTCCAGTCTCTTCTTGAAAGCTTTCAGTGATGAAGCTCCCACAACATCCAAAGGCAACTTCTGTTCCATCATTTGATGGTTTTCCCTGTCAGAAAGTTTATCCTTATTTCCAGATTGAATCTCTCTCCTTGTTCAGTTTCCATCCTTTGTTCCTTGTCTGGCTTTCAAAAGTGCTTTGGAGAATAGCTTGAGACCCCTTCCCCTCTGGGGCAGCCCCTCAAATATTGGAAGATGCTCTCTCTCTTGTCTGGTCCTTCTCTTCACTAGACTAGCCAGGCCCAGTTCCTGCAACTGTTCATCATGTTTTAGCCTCCAGTCCCCTCATCATTTTAGCCTCCAGTCCCCTCATCATTTTAGCCTCCGGTCCCCTCATCATCCTGGTTGCTCTTCTCTGTACTTTTCTAGAATCTCAACATTTTTTATAGTGTGATGACCAAAACTGGATGCAGGACTCGAGGTGCGGCCTTACTAAGGCTTTATAGAGTGGTATTAGTACTTCCCTTGATCTTGATTGTATCCCTCTGTTAATGCAACTTAGGATTGCATTGGCTTTTTTCGCTGCTGCTGCACATGGCTGGCTCATATTTAGTTGGTTGCCCACTAAGGCTCTAAGATCCCTCTCACAGTTATTGCTGTTGAGCCTGGTTTCACCCAGTCTATTGGTGTCCTTTGGGTTTTTCTCAAGGTCCATCTCTTGACATCATCCAGGAGATTGTAGTTATTCTCCCACTCATAAACCACTTGTACCTATGTCCCCTGAGATAGCTCCCACGTCTTCTCTATCCAGGTAAAGATCTCCTTCTTCCTAAGCCAGCTTGATGGAGGTGGAGGAGGAAATAGTTATCAGGAATAACATCTGTGGAGGTTTGATGATCCAACCAGCTTCAGGAAACCCATCCTTTCTCCAAAAAGTTGGGAGAGGCGTGTCCAAGTGAGGTTCCCTCCCTTTTGGAGAAGATGGATAAGACTTCCCAGCTAGAGGTTCCACCAAGCGCCAGCAGAAGCTCAGACAGGTAATGGATTGGTTTATTTTATTTTTCTCCCCCTTCATTCAAGGCCACCCAAATCATCTCGCTGGATAATTATTTGCAATTGTTCCAGGTGAGGTGAACGATGAGAGAGAATTTTATGAAGATGCTTTCCCCCAGGTAATCCTCTTCCAGCATCAGAATTGGTTCAGAAGAACCCATAACTCATCATCTTTTTAAGCCCTGGGTTATTTCTTTTAATTTGTTTGCCTTCAGGGTTGCAAAGAATTGGGAGGTCTGGTTCAGACAGTGGATTAGCTGTTCTACAGTAGAAGTTGGGTGAATGATCGTTTATTTAATCTTTCAACCCTCAAAAGGCACAAAAATGCACAAAAGTGGTTAACAGAACAACAGAGTCAGAAGGGACCTTGCAGGTCTTCTAGTCCAACCCCCTGCTCAGGCGGAAAACCCTATACCATTTTAGAGTGCAGGACTGCAGGGCTACTTCTGCTGCCTGCCGCCTGCCTGCAATTTGGCAGTTTGAATCTCACCAGGCTCCAGGTTGACTCAGCCTTCCGTCCTTTTGAGGTGGGTGAAATGAGGACCCAGATTGTTCGAGGCAATAGGTTGACTGTATAAACTGCTGGGAGAGGATTGTAAAGCACTATAAAGCAGTATATAAGTGCTATTCCTTCCTTCCTTCCTTCCTTCCTTCCTTCCTTCCTTCCTTCCTTCCTTCCTTCTTTCTAAAGGTTGACTCAGCTTTCCATCCTCCCAAGGACAGTAAAATGAGAACCCAGATTGTTGGGGGCAAATAATGCTGACTCTGTAAACCGCTTAGAGAGGGCTATAAAGCACCATGAAGTGGTATATAAATCTTAAGTGCTATTGCTACCTTCCTGCCTTTCACATGACTTTCCTGCCTTCCTTCCTTCCGTCTTTCTAAAGGGGGACTCAGCCTTCCCTCCTTCCGAGGTGGGTAAAATGAGGAGCCAGATTGTTGGGGGCAAGAGGCTGACTCTGTAAACTGCTCAGAGAGGGCTGGAAAGCCCCATGAAATGATATATAAGTCTAAGTGCTATTGCTACCTTCCTGCCTTCCCCCCTCCCCCTCCCTCCCTCCCTCCCTCCTTCCTTCCTTCTTCTCTCTGTGGCAGCCCCTCATATATTGGAAGACGTGATAGCATCTTCCAATATTTAAAGAAGATTCCACAGAGAGGAAGGGAGTCAAGCTATTTTCCAAAGTACCTTTGAAGGCCAGAGAAGGAATAATGGATGGAAACTGAACAAGGAGAGAGATTCAACCTAGAAATAAGGAGGAATTTTCTAATAATGAGAGCAATCAACCCGTGAAACAGAAGCTGCCTTCAGAAGTTGTGGGAGCTTCATCCCTGGAGGCTTTCAAGAAGAGACTGGACTTGGGCAGGGGTTGGATTAGATGACCTCCAAGGTCCCTTCCAACTCTGAATATCTGTTATCAGTTCTAAAGGTTGACTCAGCCTTCCATCCTTCCAAGATGGGTTAAAATGAGGACCAGATTGGTGCGGGTGAGAGGCTGGTTTTTTAAACCACACAGAGAGGAATGTAAAAGCACTGTGAAGCGATATATAAGTCTAAGGCCGTTGCTATTTTGATTAGTTAATTGTGATTTTGAACAGAAGAGGGAAAGACGGGTGGGAAGCTGGACCTAGAAATCCAGGAGCGAAACATTTAAAGAAGGTTCTATTTGGCCTGACAGTGAAGGCAACACGGCTGCAATTGCGTCATATTTCTTCGTTGGCAGTTCTGAGTCATGCATGCTACACGGTCCTGGACTATCGTGGGGAAGCTGCGATGAGGCCATGTGTGTCCTGGCACCGTCATGCAAAGGACCAGAGTCATACAATGGGCGTCATCGGAGAAACATCACGTCCCCAGCATGCTTGTTCAAGTCTTCCTCAAACTTATGACTGTCATGCAGCCTGGAATTTCCTTTGTCAGTCGTAACAGTCATAAATTGAGAAACTCACGCGACCGGATCTGACATTATCATCATTATTATTATTATTATTATTATTATTATTATTATTATTGTTGTTGTTGTTGTTGTTGTTGTTGTTGTNTTATTATTATTATTATTATTATTATTGTTGTTGTTGTTGTTGTTGTTGTTGTTGTTGTTGTTGTTGTTGTTGTTATTATTATTGAGAGAGAGAGATGGTTAAGCTAATTCCGCCTTTCTCTCTGCCTCTAGAGACAGAGAATTGACAGGGAATGCCAGGGACCGAATTTTGGGGGCTTAATGACTGTGATTAACGTGAGGGTTGTTGCATCAAAGCTGCACTTTGCTGGTATGTTTCTCTTGCGAATCTTTTAGAGTCGCCAACTTCCAAAGCAGCCCAAAAGCATTTTAAAGAGTGGGATAAAGAGAAGGATATGAAGTCCTTGGTGCTCTCTGCGCTTGGTAGTTTTCTTGCAGATGTTTCACGACCCAACTGGGGAACATCATCAGTGCTCGAAGGGAGAGGGGTTGGAGGAGGAGGAGGAATGTGAGGCTTGGTGGTTTTCTTGCAGACGTTTCGTGACCCAACTAGATAACATTATGAGTGTTAGAAACTGGGAGAGGTTGCTGAAACCCCACTTCCTCCCCTTGCCACCCTCTGCCTGTCCTCTCTTTGTGTGGGCACTACCCTGGCAAGGGGAACTACTAACCACTTTGAGGTGTCCTTATTACCCAGCACCCTTGAAAGCATCTCCTGGATCACTTGCAGGTCTTCTTTAGCCAATGCTGTCCTTTTCAATAGAATAAGAGTTGGGGTCTTTTAAATCCACCCTCTGCTCAAGCAGGAGACGGTGTGCCAGGGGTTGCCAACCTTGGCAACTTTAAGACCTGTGGATTTCAACTCCCAAAGCTGGCTAGGGAATTCTGGAAATCAAAGCCCACCAAGTTGCCAAGGTTGGAGACCCCTGCTCTATACCATTTCAGAGCAGTGCCTGTATAATCTCTTCTTTAAAGGCCTCCAGTGATGGAGCAGCCAAAACTTCTGGTGGCAAGCAGTTCCACTGGTTAACTGTCCTCACTGTTAGGAAAATTCTCCTTAATTCTAGATTGAATCTCTCCTGGATTAGTTTCCATCTATGGTTTCTTGTCCTGCCTTCAGATGCTTTGGAGAATAGCTTGACTCCCTCTTGTTTTACAGATTACAGATTTCAGAGATTACAGAGTTGGAAGGGACCTTGTAGGTCATCTAGTCCAACCCCCACCCAAGCAGGAGATTCTACACCATTTCTGACAAATGCTGTCCAATTTTCTACTTGAAAGCTTCCAATGCTGAAGCTCCTACAATTTCCAAAAGCAACTTCTGTTCCATGGGTTGATTGTTCTCACTGTCAGAAAGTTTCTCCTTTTTTCCAGGTTGAATCTCTCCTTGGTCAGTTTCCATCCATTATTCCTTGTCTGGCCTACAGATGCTTTAGAAAATAGCTTGACCCCCTTCCTCCTCTCTGGGGCAGCCCCTCAAATACTGGAAGGCTTCTCTTCTCTCCTGTCTCCCCTGGTCCTTCTCCTCCCTAGACTAGCCAGGCCCAGTTCCTGCAACCGTTCATCATATGTTTTAGCCTCCAGTCCCCTCATCCTCCTGGTTGCTCTTCTCATATCATCCCTAGTCCTTCTTTTCCTTAAACTAGATGTACCCAATACCTGCAACCCTTCTTCATATGTTCTTCATATGACAAGATTGTTGGGACAATGGCCTCCTCCTCTCTCCATCCAGCGGAGGACACCTCCTCTGGGGTTTCCAGGCCTTCCAGATCCTTCCCATGGTCCCTGCCTCATCCTCAGCAGAGAACAGGTGAACCAGGTGAGATAAGGGCCCTCAGCCTAACCTAGACAGCCTGGTTGTATCTAGAAACAAAGGTGATTCATTTATCCAACGTCCCTCCCTCACCTTGGCCAGCTGTCAAGCAGGAGCGGAAGGACTGTGGTCATCCCACACTTTTCCACCGGGGAGAAGCTCTCAAGGACCAACTTCAATAGAGCTGTGAGCCTCCTCCTCCTCCTCTTCCTCTGGTTTCTTTCATCTCCTTCCAAGCAACCGTCATCAAAGGTGAGGGCAGGTAGAGTTCAACCTTGTGGGAACTGGTCTGTTTTCTTCAGAAGCTGCTGCAGGATGTGGGGGAAGGGAGAGGGGAGAAGAGAGAGGCATCGATAGTCTTTGACTTACAACCACAACGGAGCCCAGAATTTCCTTCGCTAAGCAAGACATCCATTAAGTGAGTTTAGCCCCCAAATGGGACTAGTGGGGTTTAACCCCATTTTTAAAGTGAGTTTAGCTCCACAAACTGACTCATTTGTTAAGTGAGTTTATCCCCTTTCTTCGTCTTCGTCTTCGTTTACTTCATTGTCGTGACACCTCGTACAACGAAATTAAATGCCATCTTCAGTATACATTATGACTATGAAAATAAACACAAACACCCTTTGCATTCTATGCAATTGAATTGAAAACCCCTGATATTGCATTCATGTTGCACTATGCAGGAGAATCCAATAGAGTTACTGCCCAGGGATAGAAGCTGTTTTTCAGCCTATTTGTCCTTGTTTTTATTATCCTTACGGAGAAAGAGGGAGAGGAGGGGGAGAGCTTTGGGGTCCTTGGTGCTCTCTGAGCTGGGTTGTTTCCTTGTAGATGTTTCATCACCCGGCTAGGGAACATCATCAGTGCTAGAAAGGAGGAGGGAATTGCAGGGAGGAGGAAGAAGAGCAGAAATGGAAGAGGGGAAGGAGGGGGAGGACTGTGGGCTCCTTGGTGCTCTCTGAGCTGGGTTGTTTCCTTGCAGACGTTTCATGATCCGACTAGGGAACATCATCAGTGCTAGAAGGGAGGAGGGTTTCGTTTAGTTTACTTCATTATCGTGGCACCTCATACAACGAAATTAAATGCCATCTTCAGTGTACATTATGACTGTGGAAATAAACACAAACACACATCCTTCACATTCTATGCAACTGAATTGAAAACCCCCTGATATTGAATGTTTCGCAGTGATAATTTAGCGCCAGAAAAATAAACACAGATGGCTGATGCTTCATTTAACATCTTTATAAACATAAGTAGATTTTATAAACCAGTTGTAGATTTTTCCAACATGGAGCAAACTCAAACAGAAACATGTTGCAAGTTCAGAGCAGAGCTCCAGTCTTCAGCAAGCAAGCAATTTTTAGTTTCATCTTCAATAGACAGACTCAGAGCTTAACATAGAACCATGCCTAAGCTACTTTTAGTTTCAGTTTCCACCCTAGGCTATTTCTAGTTTCAGTTTCCAAACTATCCTCATTTACTGCTTTAGTTACCAAGCTCTGTTCCAGTTCATGAATATTCTGACTCTCCTCCCTTCGTAACTGGAATAGACATAAATTGAAATTGATATTTACCAATTTTAATATCTCTTCCAGTATAATTGTATTTGAAGACCCACATTCACATGTTCCCCTCAAATACCTGAGAATTCATTTTATATACCATTATACAACACAATTGCATTGATCCCCCAACTCACTTAACTTTCTAGTGGATATGCAACTATTCAGCCTTGCAACTTCTTGTAACCCAAGAGATATTCTAAACAGATTTTTCAAATCCTGGCGCTGACTGCTTCAGTGCCCTAATAAATGGCCTTGTTCAATTTATACCACTGTGTTAGGCATTTTATTACTTTCATACCCTTGGGCTTGAAACCATGTCAATTTCTTTTCTACTATTCTGCATAGAGGAAATGGTTTATGTCAAAAAATGCCAAACTTTGTGGCCATGTGCTGCTGCCACAACCTGGTGCCAGCCTGATGCTCTCACTCTCTAAAACAGTTGGTGCAATACCTCAATCATAGTGCACATTTTTCACTTGTGAAAAAACCCCTTGTTCCACTTACTTTGCTTTATATTGTACTTCATTATTGGGTAGTAGTACCCTTTTCTTGGTACACCCACTTTGTATCCTAACAGCTTTGCTACCCTGTGGCAAAGACATAGATGTGAACTACTTCATGTTCTCCCATGGATTTCATTTCCTTGGCCATGGCTTCTTTTTCAGTTTTACTTATATTCAATTATGGTAAAATGCCAAATACGTTCTTTGTAGTTCCTTGGCTCACACTTCATACATTGTACAACACCTTATTAAATTTCACTTTTAGAATACCTGTCATGGTGAATCCCATTGTTCGCCTACTGTTTTCTGCACTGCTCTGACCTGTATGGCACCGGACCCCGCTTCTGTGTGTCAACCCTTTCTTGCTTCTTATCTTGTTCAGCTTTCTCTCCTCACCTGAACCACTGACTCCATCACTAGAGTGGACGTTACCATCACTAAGTGAATCATTCCACAAATTTGCATCAAATTCTGTTCCAATTTTGCTCTTGCATCAGTTTGCAGACCTTGAAAAATACGATTACTTTTGCTCCCATTGCTTAAAGTGATAACTTTTTGAGCCTGGCTCATAGCCCCACACACCTGAGCTTTTCTAGCCTTTGGTTTGCCCCTCTTCATTCTAATTGGCTTTGGAAAATGCACCCAATGCATTGCCTTCCAAACACCCTTTAAATGTGCTAGAGGAATTTTTTCTCCCCCATATGACAATTGCCAATATAGAGTTCATTTACGGAGGAACTCCACAACCATCGAACTAAATAGTTAAGCAGCTCAATATGGGCCGTTCACCCCCAATTATGACCTGCTGAGACCAAAAATCCTCTAGCAGTGGAGTGCTTCGTGGTTTGCAAAGAGTCCCATTTTTGTTCTCGACAGCCAACACCAAATTTTCAGCTGCTCCTGAATAAAAGCGATAATTGTTGCATCTGTAGTTTTATCCCTAATTTGTGTTCCAAACCGACTGGTTTGAAAACTTGTTTGACATGAATCTTCTTGAAACCTCTAGTCAGATTGTCAGCTGACATATCCATGTTGTTTTATACCTTTTTTCTACAGAAGTGCTTACCCATGTGTGTTAAGATTCCTGTAGCACCTCTGTGTTTTGGCTATTTTAGTAAGTGGCCAAGAACCCAAACCTGCTATTACTCATTTCTACAGACATGTCGGTCGCCAACTGGTGGCCTTGCAGCTCCACGGTTGGGCTGTGTGAGAAAATTTTGGTGGGCCTCAAGATGAAATCTCAATCCAGAAGCCACTCCCCTTAATGCTAACTTAGATTCCAGGGTGCCGCTGCCGCATCACATGGCCCGCGGGAAACCTCCCCACCCACGTCACTCTCTCATACCGTGCAACTTGTCTGCAAGTTTGCTATTTTTCCGTTTTTTCCCGACCATCAGCTGTCATGCTGAGGCTGGGAGATTTAGATTAAGCTAGGAAGCAGGAAATAGATTGGATTCTTCCATTTCTAGCTTAGTCTTTAGATCTTCGGCTCTCTTCGTTTAGGAGCACACAGCCCGGATACTCTCCCGTTAGGACTGAAATTTCTTATGTATAACCGACAGTTGCGACTCACAGGCAAAGCAAATTTTATGGGACAGACTCAGGTAGCCGATGGCAAGATCAGAATTAGGTCTCTGCAATGGAATCTGTGATTCGATGAGTAACTCAACTGTGCCTGCCTTCTTTGCCTGATTTGGGGGAACAAATTAGTGCTCTTTTTTAAAATAAAAAAAAATCAGTATATTTTATTTCCCGAATATTTATGAATATTTTACATATCCGCAAGCCCATACCCACCCAAGTCAACATGCCACCCCAAGCCACACCCACACCATGCCCACAGAACCAGTTAATGGTCCCTAGGATTTAAAATTATGAGTTTGGTGGTCCCTGAGGTCCAAGAGGTTGGCGACACATCTTAGAGGTCTTCGAGTCCTGCTGAGGCAGGGAATCCTATACCATTTCAGACAAGTGGTTGTCCAATCTCTTCTTAAAAACTTCCAGTGATGGAACAGCCATAACTTCTGGTGGCAAGCCGTTCCACTGGCTAATTGCCCACCCTGTCCTGAAGTTCCTCCTGAATTCCAGATTGCTTCTCTCCTTGATCAATTCCAATCAGTTGCTTCTTGCCCTTCCCTCAGGTGCTTTGAGGAATAGCTTGACTCCCTCTTCTTTGGGGCAGCCCCTCAGATATTGGAATCCTGCTATCCTGTCCCCCCACCAGTCCTTCTTTTCCCTAGACTGGCCAAACCCAAAACCTGCAAGGGTTTTAATCTCCAGGCCTTTAATCCTCTTAGTTGCTTAAAGTTAAATTGCTGTCATTTAGGCTCGTGGCCTTCTCTGAGATTGGTTGAGCTTCCTCATTTTACAGGAGAGGAACCCCCTGGGCAAGAGAGGGAAGAATGTTTCTAGGCTTTGTTAATAGGCAAACTTAAGATATCATCTTTGTGTTCGGGACAAATTCTTCCCTTTTTTTTTTCACAAGACATCCCCACTCCCCTAAAATCACAGCATCTGATCTTTTGAGGACTTCTGTCTTTAAATTGCTGGCTGAATATATAGACAGTCAGGCAAACTCTACAAAGTTTCCAGACAAAGTTTCTTTATTGAATCATTCTCAAGGTATAACTCACAGTTATGTAGAGATTCATCTAATGTTCAAATCTTTGCACAGCTGACTTCATCGTGTGAAATTATAGTGATCTTCATCCCATAATGATGGAGCGAAGAGGGAGATATCAGCACAAAGCTGGGGTCCGAACAAGAGTGAAGGAAACTCCCCCAACCCAACCAAAGGTCAATTCAGTGACCAAACAGGATTACAGATGTGACCACATGACATGAACTACATTTCCCATGACGCGTTAACTACATTTACCATGAGGCATTCCCTTATGGGGACAGCTCCCAATTCTCACTTAACTATCTCAATTCCCAATTAACTATATACTGTCGGGATAGCCCAACTTCCCACTGTAGATCTCAAAACGACTGTGTTAAAAGAGAAAAAGAAAATTGTTTTTGGACGAAAGTGCATATGTAGTGTCGTGCCCCTGTTGGAATCTGATTCCAAGGGGGAGGTCAAGCAGCTTCTAGGGAGTGGGAGTGTGGCTCCAGTGGCTGGGGAGGAAACTGGGGTAGGGCACAGTCCAGCTGGGCATTCAGAAGAAGACCAGGCCCATCCCCTCTTCATCCTAGGGCACGCAGGGAGGAACGGAGAAGGGAGCAATGTGGGGCACGCAGGGAGGAACGGAGAAGGGAGCAATGTGGGTTACGGGGGAGAAAAGGGCCCTGATTCCTTTCATTAGCTGCAGCTGGGAACACAGGATATAAAGGGTGTTTGTGCACAGCACCTTGCTGGAAGCAAAGCATGTATTATCTTTGTTTGTCAAGTCTTATCTGGATTCTGGCGTCCTCCCAATTGTGTATGTTTTGTTATCTTTGGAAGTCTGTAATTCCTTATCTTGCCCTGTCTCATTAATTGCTGCAGCTATGGTTTGTGTTGGTTTTTATTTATAATTTCGATGTACTTTGGGTTCAGAGTGAATTTCTTCCCTTTGAAAACTGTTCTTGGGAGAGTTTTTTTCTCCAGCTGATGATAACTGGACATTGGGGGCCAAGTTGGAAGAATTAAAGGGACTTTACCCACTTTTGTGACTTTGTTGCTTTTGTGCCACACCCCTTTGGGTCATCACAAGAGGTTAGGCAGCATATCGATTATAAGCCAGAACTATTTTTGTTAGGCCTAATAACAGAAAAAAATATGATAGTGGGAAGGGTATATATTAATTTTACATGTCGGGAGAGCAGCAAGAATTGTATTTGCACAATCCTGGGGAAAATGAAGAAATACCTACAGGACAGGATATAATAATAAAAAAATTAGGCTGTGAAGAAATTGATAGGTTACCATTAAAGATAAAAGAAAAAGAAGAACATTTTAGAACTTGGGACTTGCTTTATCAGAAAGCAATAACAGAAGTAGAATTGCATAACAGAAGTAGAAACTAGGAACTGAAAAAGTATTATTATATAAGCATCTGTTATGAAAAGAAAATATATAAATAAATTATTTGAAGAAAACAAAAGAAAAAGGAAATGTTGCCAAGGAGTTGTTGAATTATCACCTCCAGCAGCAGGTTTGCAGCCAAACCTCAATGACAAGTAATCCATGATTTACATCCATTCGTTTAGTGGCCATTCAAAGTTACAATGGCACTGAAAAAAGTGACTTACGACCATTTTTTGCACTTATGACAGTTGCAGCATAGTCCTCGACTTATAACCATTTGTTGAGTGACCAAAGTTACAACAGCACCGAGAAAAGGGACAGATGCCCTTCTTCTTTCACACTTACAACTGTTGCAAGATTCCCCCACAGTCATGTGATCAAAATTCAGGTGCTTGGCGCAACTGACTCGTATTTATGACGGGGGGGCAGGGTAACGTGATCCCTTTTTGTGACTTTCCAACCAGCAAAGTCAACAGGGAAGTCCAGATTCACTTAACAACCATGTTGCTCCTTTAACGACAGCACGGTTCACTTAACAACAGTGGTTTAATGCGGTTGAAAAATGGGGCAAACAAACCTCACTAAAGAACTGTCTCAGCAACGCAAGTTCTTCTTATCCCAGTAGAAAAAGAACATTTTTTAATTTAATGCTTTCTTGATTTTTTTTCCATTTATACATAATACCAATAGTTATTAAACAGTGTTGTGACATTATGTATACATTGATGTGTCCCATCATAACTTACAATACACAATACTTTCATACCCTCTTATCTATTATATACATTATTTACATCTTCTATTCTTATATCGATTATCGATCCAAATAAACCATATTTTCCGTTCTGCATTGTATTCTGTGTCTGCTTTCTCTTTTAATTCTATAGCTAATTTATCCATTTCCACACACTCTAAAAAATTTTGGATTATTAAGCCTTCAGGTGGTGTGGAGTTTTTCTTCCAGTGTTGAGCATATGAAATTCTTGTTGCTGCTAATATATGTGATATAAGATATTTTGTCTTTCTGTTATAGTTTTTTTTATTATTCCTAAAAGGAATAATTCCGGGACAAAATCAATTTTGTTTTTAGTTAACTCTTCTAACCATGTTTGAATCACTTTCCAGTATTATTTCACTTTGGGGCATGTCCACCAAGAATTAAAGAAGGTACCTAGAAAAAGAACATTTTAATTGGGTAGCAAAAAATCATCTTATTCAGTGACAGCATAAAAACTCAGCGTCCAATAATACTTAAGCAGAACCACTGAAATGTATTAAAAATAGAAGGGGGAAAAAAATAAAAAAATACCCTGGGAAAAGACCTTCCGAGTCCCATAGAGTCCTTGCAAAAAGACACAATTGCCTTTTATTAAAACAGCTAGTACATAGTACACTAAAATAGCTATGTACATAGTACATAGTGATGAATAACCCTTTTGTTACTTCGGCCTGAGAAAGTTTTTATTTTGTGGTTAGAAAGTTGCAGCAATTCGGTTGCTAAGGCACAAAACTTCTGCATTCCATTAAATTCAAATGCAAATTCAGAACAGAGCCGAAAGGGACATTAAGAGGTCTTCTAGTTCAGCCCCCTACTCAGGCAAGAGACCCCGACAGAATTACAGAATAAAGAGAGTTGGAAGGGACCTTAAGAGGTCTTCTAATCCAGCCCCCTGCTAAACAGGAGACCCTACAGCATTTCAGACCAACAAGTTGTACAGTCTCTTCTTGAAACCTCCAGGGATGGAGCCCATGCAACTTCTGGTGGCAAGCTGTTCCACGGGGTTAAGAATTCTCACTGCCACAAAAATTTCTACTGGATTACATGATAAGGTTATCACTCAGTGTAAAAAATACAGGCAGTTCTTGATTTACGACCACAATTTGAGACTGAAATTTCCTGTAAGCAAGTGGTTCTGAGAGGAAAGTAAAACAAAGCACAATAAAACCCATGTTGCTCGGCTCTCACTATCCTTGTCATTTAGTTTCAAATCTTTCCTTGCTGTTTCTTTTCTTTCTTTTAATATTTTTTTATTTTATTTATTTTTCTATTGAATACATTTCCTGGTACTTAATAAACGTCATGTTGTCTGGGTATTTAATGTGCTTCGCAATGCAAAGGCACATTCTTAATCTCCACCCCTTTCCCCCCCAACCATTGGGAAAATAAATGCCACGTTTGACATTTATTTCATCTGCTCCATCCTCTTTCTGTTCAATTTTCAGTCTCAATCTGTCCATTTCTGTACAGTCTGGTTATCTTCTTGACTATTTCTTCATCTTGTGGTATATCTTCATTTTTCCAATATTCCTCGCTGCTGTTGAGCCGTGTAATATTAAATACATGCTTTTCTCATCAAGTGTTTCTGATGTTGTACCTAATAAAAACAATTCAGGTTAAAAACCTACATGTTTCCCTGTCATCTTTTCTAACCACTTATGTATTTTTTGCCAGTGGTGGGATTCAGCCAGTTTTCACCAGTTTGGGAGAACCAGTTGTTAACTTTCTGAGCAGTTTGGTGAACTGGTTGTTGGAAGAAATCACTAAATAATTTAAGTGGTTGTTAAATTATTTGAATCCCACCACTGATTTTGTCCCCACATTTTTTTTGCTTTGACAGAAGTCTACCACAAATGGTAAAATCAAGGGTGGGATTCAAATTTTTTAACAACTGGTTATGTGGGCGTGGCATAGTTGGTGGGTGTGGCTTGGTGGTCATGTGACTGGCTGGGTGTGGCCAACTCAACATCACTCACATCGAGGCACGCATCTCCTCTCTTGGCCTCTCATGACTATGGGGATGCTGCAACAGTCGTAAGTCTGAAAAAGGGTCATAAGTCACTTTTTTCAGTCACCATTGTAACTTTGAATGGTCTCTCCACACAAGCAAAGTACCAACAAAGGAGGGAAAAAGACTCCAGAGAGGTTCCAGAGACAGGAAGTCTCGCCCTGCCAAGAATGTAATAAAGGTTAATGGAGAGGCAGTTTCTGTAAGCAACACCAGAATGTTTCCTTCCTGCCTTCTTTACAGGATTAGCCCAGTAATTTCTTCTAACAACCGGTTCTCCGAACTGCTTAGAACGTTAACAACCGGTTCTAGCGAACAGGTGCGAACCTGTAGAATTCCACCCCTGGGTAAAATGTGCCCGGTTTTGGTTACATTTCCAACATTTTGCTAGACATATTTTAAAACATCTTAGCTGTTTCTTGTTACTGTCTCTGATTTTAGTTTTCTTACAGCTGGTCAACCTTTGAGTCAATATATTCCTTTTATTTCTTTCCCATCACCAGTTCACACCTTTGTGGATTTTGTAATTATTATTTTCTTCCTTCCTGGTGCTCGGAAGTATTTTTCTCCCTTTTTCGCTCCTTAATTCTCTTTTTTTTTGGGGGGGGGGATTTGCTTTGATTTGCTTTGATCCTGGCTAACCATAATTCCACAATATATTTGCTGCATTTATTCCTGTGTGCAGGCAGCCCTGGGACTTATGACCATGACGGAATTCAAATTTATTGTTGCTAGGCGAGAGGACAGTTAAGTGAATTTCGCCCCATGTTACAACCTTTCGTGCTTAACAGTTGTTGAGTCAGTGCAGTTGCTCAGTAACCAAGGTGGTTGTTAAGTGATTCCATCTTCTCTGTTGACTTTGCTTGTCAGAATGTCACAAAAGGGGATCACTACCTTCGAACCCTGCAACAGTCATAAGTACATGCCAGTTGCTGAGCATTTGAATTTTGATCACATGACCACCGGGGATTCCGCAACGGTAGTATGAAAAATGGTCAAAAGCCACTTTTCAGCAGGACCGTCGTAACTTTTAATGGTCACTAAATGTATTGTATCGGGGGCCCATCAGCGTGAATCAGAAACTTGGAGTTTCCTGGATGAAACCATGGCAAATTTTTTCTTCTCCTTATGATCAGATTGAAAGGTGCTGGAGGTTGAATTAAGGCTATTCACTTCCTTCTTTATCCCCTTTGTATGGACAGAGATGGGGAAATGTGGGTTTTCCCTCCTGAGCCTGGATTGACATCTTACTGGCAAGTCATCCTCAAGAGGAGGAAGTTCTCCAAGGTTGGCTTGGAGGAGATATAAAGATCTTGAGGGGCACCGAGAGATCATTGGGGGATGACCAACGGTGGCATTGGCAACCAAGTCAGAAGAGCTGTCCTGCTGGAATCCAAGCCCTCCATAGTAAGTCATTTGATTTGATTTGAATTCAATTCAATACTTTGCATGGGTGTGCAACGCTGAAATTCAGTACTTTATTTGGCCAAGGATGATTAGATGTACGAGGAACAAATTCAATATTGGATTCATCCAAGTGTAATTAGAGGCAGGAGGAATAATTTGATTTTTTATTTAGCCAAGTGTGATTAGATGCACGAGGAATAAATTCAGTTCTTTATTTGGCCAAGTGTGATTAGATGCATGAAGAATAAATTTAGTATTTTATTTGTCCACGTGTGATTAGATGCACGAGGAATAAATTCAATTCTTTATTTGGCAAAGTGTGATTAGATGCACGAGGAATAAATCCAATACTTTATTTGGCCAAGGGTGATTGGATGTATAAGGAATAAATGTTTTATTTGGCTAAGTGTGATTTGAGGCACGGTGAATAAATTCAATATTGAATTTATCCAAATGTGATTAGATGCATGAGGAATAAATCCAATTCTTTATTTGGCCAAGTGTAAATAGATCCACCTAGGAATAAATTCAGTACTTTATTTGGCCAAGTGTGATTAGAGGCATGAGGAATAAATTCAATACTGCATTTATCCAGGTGTGATTACATTACAAGGGATAAATTCAATATTGCATTTATCCAAGTGTGATTAGATGCACGAGGAATAAATTCAATATTGAATTTATCCAAGTGTGATTAGAGGCATGAGGAATACATTCAATTCCTTATTTGTCCAAGTATGATTAGATGCATGAGGAATAAATTCAATACTGCATTTATCCAGGTGTGATTACATTAAAAGGGATAAATTAAATATTGTATTTATCCAAGTGTGATGAGAGGCATGAGGAATAATTCAATTCTTTCTTTGGCCAAGTGTGATTAGATGCACAAGGAATAAATTCAATTGTTTATTTGGCCAAGTGTGATTAGATTCATGAGGAATAAATTCAGTACTGTATTTGGCCAAGGTTGATGAGAGACATCAGAAATAAGTTCAATTCTATATATGGCCAAGTGTGATTAGATGCACGTGGAATAAATCCAATTCTTTATTTGGCCAAGGGTGATTAGATGTATAAGGAATAAATGTTTTATTTGGCTAAGTGTGATTTGAGGCATGGTGAATAAATTCAATACTGAATTTATCCAAATGTGATTAGAAGCACGAGGAATAAATTCAGTACTTTATTTGGCCAAGGTTGATGAGAGGCACGACGAATAAATCCAATTCTTTATTTGGCCAAGTGTGAATAGATGCATGTAGGAATAAATTCAGTACTTTATTTGGCCAAGGGTGATTAGACATACAAGGAACAAATTCAATATTGGATTTATCCAAGTGTGATTAGAGGTATGAGGAATAATTCAATTCTTTATTTGGTTGAGTGTGATTAGATGCACAAGGAATTTGTCTCCAGTGCAAAAGCTCTTAGTGTATGTGCAAAACAACAGCATAATAATCATAATGATACCAATAGCATTAATTATTGTTATGTTATGTTATAATATATTATAATAAATAAAACATAACAACAGCAACAACAATAATAATAATGGTAGCAGCAACTTGTACCAACCCTCAGTGCCCGTCAGTGATATTTATGATATATTTTTAAATGTTTGGTTGACCAAGTTTCACGTTAAATAAAATAATTGTAGTAGTAATAGTAATAATAATAATATAACAATATAGCAATAATAATACTAATAATACTACTAATACTAATACTAATACTAATAATAATAATAATAATAATAATAATAATAATGTGGCAGTGCCTGTAGACAGCAGAATAGAATAGAAAGAACTGGAGAAGATAACAAAATACAAAGACCTACAGATAGACTGTGGCAAAGGCGAACAAGGATAGTACCAATAGTCATAGGCGCCTACCAGTGGCATTGATAGATTTGCCACCGGTCAATTGCAGAAGGCAGCTTGACTTGGAACAGCTTCCATTCTGCGGCGATCTCTGTAACGCCATCAAACATCCAGATTTGCCTATCCCCAGGTCTTTGGGAAGGACTTGAGAGGTAGACAAAAATGCCAACCCCCACTTGGACCATCTGGCTGACTAGGCAATGAATAATAACAACAACAACAACAACAACAACCACAACAACAACAACAATAATAATAATAATGATGATGATGCAGCTCATTTCACCATTAGTGACTCTTTTGGCCACAACTTCCTAAGCCCCCCACTTCCAGGTTTTTATTCTCTTCTCTTCTAGATTTCTCATGTCTAACCTTGACCTAAGCACGATGATGTGGGTTCTTTTCCTGCCGATCTTCGAGAGTCATCTCTTTCTTAAAAAAGAACCGAAGCCCCCAGGAGCCCTGAAACTCCAAATCACCCAGAGAGGCCTGGCCTATGGTGAGTCTTCCCTTTGAGGTCCTCGCGGGGGGAGAATGAAGCATGAGGTGTTCGACTTAAGTGGAGTCAAAAAGGGTCCCCGGAACTTTGACCAATTTGCAAAATAGGCAACGACGACATCATAGGCACGAGGGCAGCGTCAGCCAGTTGTGGCTTTTTGTGATTGGCATGATGGTTGTTGCATTCTGATTCTCCCTACGATCTTTGGTAGAATCCTCATCATCTGGTGGAAATTCAGAAGGATGATGTTTTTTAACATCAGCCATTTTAAGATGTCGGCACTTCAACTCCCAGAATTCCCCAGCCAGCATGCTTTAAGCCAGTGGTCCCCAACCTTTTTTGTACCAGGGACCAGTTTCACGCAGAAACACTATTTCAAGGGCCAGCAAAATCAATTCTTCCCCAATAGTAAAGGGCTTCTTAGCTTTAGCTAATATAAAATATATATTTTAATCGCGATTATTCATTCTTTGCGGCTTGGTACAAAATGATCCACGGACCGGTACCGGTCCAGGGCCTGGTGGTTGGGGACCCCTGCTTTAAGCCCCTGAAGGCTAGACAAGGAATAATGGATGGAAACTGACCAAGGAGAGATTCAACCTAGAAATTAGCTGGACAACTAGCTAAATAGGAGCCAGCAGTGAGAGGCGGGCCAATGCAATCTAAAATTGCATGAACAGAGGGATACAAATCGAGATCAAGAGAGGTACTAAAACCACTCTATAAAGCCTTAGTAAGGCCACACCTAGAGTACTGCACCCAGGTTTGGTCACCACACTGTAAAAAAGATGTTGAAACTTTAGAAAAAGTGCAGAGAAGAGCAACCAGGATGATGAGGGGATGATTGGAGGCTAAAACATACAATGAACGGTTGCAGGAACTGGGCCTGGCTAGTCTAGGGAAGAGAAGGACCAGGGGAGACAGGAGAGCAGCCTTCCAATAGTTGAGGGGGTGGAAGGAGGTCAAGCTATTCTCTAAGGCCCCTGAAGGCCCCTTAGACAAGGAATAATAATGGATGGAAACTGATCAAGGAAAGATCCAACCTGGAAATAAGGAGGAATTTTCTGACAGGGAGAACAACCAACCATTGGAACAGAAGTTGCCCTCGGAAGTTGTGGTAGTGCCATCACTTGAGACTTTCAAGAAGAGATTGGACTGCCATCTGTCAGAAATAGTATAGGGTATCCTGCAGAGGGTTGGACTAGATGACCTAAAAGGTCATCTCTGATTCCAAGTCTGATTGTCTGTTATCTGGTGCTGGGTTCAAAACAAACTGGGCAAGAATTCTTAACCCTTGTTCACCCATGATCTTAACCTTCGATCTTAACCCTTGTTTAACCCTTTGCAGCGAAGACTGTGGGAATGGAGTTGCTCCTGTCCCAACTGAGGAAGCAGCCAATGCCAGATCAATGCAGCACTTACAACGTGCCACATTTGGATGAAATCTCTTGGTCGTTTTCAAAGTAAGCGTGGGGGGCTAACGTTTCCCAAACACAGGTAGTGCTTGAATTACGACCACCATCATGGAACCCCAAAGTTTGTTAAGTGAGGCATTTGTGAAAAGAGCTTGGCCCCAGGTTATGACTTTTCTCACATACCCTCCTATTGTTAAGCGAATCACCCCAATTGTTTGAGTTTGTCACATGGTTGTTAAGTGAATCTGGCTTCCCTTACTGACTTGGCTGCAGCGACCGTCATAAATCCAGGTAGCCCTCGACTTATAACTATTCACTTAGGGATCATTCAAAGTTACAACGGCACTGAAAAAAAGCAATGTAAGACCATTTTCCACACTTACGACCATTGCAACTTTTGCAATCCGAGGCTTGAAAAAATGGCTCATATTTATGATGGTCACAGTGTCCCAGGGCCACGTGATCATATTTTGCAACCTTCTGACCAGCCAAGTTAAGAGAGGAAGCCAGATTCATTTAACAACCAAGTTACCAATTTAACAGCTGCAGTGATTCACTTAACCACGGTGGCAAGGAAAGTCGTAAAATGGGAGCAAAAAAACCCACTTAGCAAATTTCTCGCTTAGCATAAATTCTGGGCTCAATTGTGATCGTCAGCCAAATCCACATTTTGACCAATGTTGCCCTGGTTGTAAGTGTGAAAAACGGTCATAAGTCACTTTTTTCAATGTTGTTATAACTTCCGTCACTACATGAACTGTTGTAAGTCAAGAACTACCTGTACAATTTTGCTGCATTAAATTTGAGCCTTTAGGGCAGTGGTCGCCAACCAGAGGGCTGGGGACCACTGGTGGTCTGTGAGAAAATTTTGGTGGTCCACAAAGAAATTTCCCCCCCACAAAGCGATCAATCCAGGCTGTACAGGAACACAAGGCTTGCGTCGCTTGCATTGCGCACAACACGAAGGAGTGAGGGGAGGGGAGCAAGAGCGGAGGGGGGAACTTGCCCCACTCACCCCAAGCACCTGGCCTGGCTACCGGGCTGCTTCTTTCCGCTTCTTTCTTCTTCTGCTTTTGGCTGCACGCAAGGAAAGCAGCCAAAGTCTTTCTTTCTCTCCCCCAAACTCTGCCAGAAATGAGTCTTTGGGACCCTGCAAGGCCTCCTGCTCCACGAGGCTGCAAAGACTCATTTCTAGCGGAGTTTGGGGGAGAAAAAGAAAGACTTCTGCAGCTTCTGCTGCTTTCCTTGCATGAAGCCAAAAGTCTCTCCCTCTCTCTCCCCCTGAGAACGGATCTGGAGACGATATCCTGCGATCCCAAATAAAGAACGATCGATCGGTAGGAAAACAGGGCGGGGAATTTTCCTGCAGACTTTTTGGGGGATTTTCCCAGGGTCTCTGGTCCGAGGGATTTAAAATGATGGGTTTGGTGGTCCCTGAGGTCCAAAAGGTTGGCAATCCCTGGTTTAGGGCCCTAGAAATAGATTCTTGCATATTTCAGGCTGAAAAACAGCACCGTTTTCTTTATAAATCGAGCTTGCATTTAACACCTGGCATTTTCTGAAATTTTCTCGGGTGGTGCAGTGGCCTAGAGATGGAGCCCTCACCTCACAATCAAGAGGCAGTGAGTTCGATCCCTGGTAGAGGCAGATATTTCTCTGTCTGGGCACACTGAGAATATATATCTGCTGATCAAAACTCCACACTGATAACGGGAAGGGCATCCGGCCATTCAAGCACTCTAATAGCCTAGCTCCATTCAGTTGCCCAGTACTCTACCCCAGCAAGGAATGATGGGATCATTAAAGGAAGAGGAGTGTCTGGAATTCTTTCATAATGACTTTTTAGTGTTTTCCCCGCAATAAATTGGAACCCTGGGAAATATATTTAAGAAAGATAGCGTTCTTACCTGCTGATATCTCCTTCCCGTTCTCCTTCGTAGCATCCAAATCAAACAACTTCAGGTAAAGGACTCAGAGGCTTCTTTTGCAAAAGACAAGGGTGTCAGACTGGCCATCCGAAATGCTCAGATTGTGTTCACCAGCAACTGGACGATAAAACATTTATTTGGGTAAGTAGTTTTGCGGGATGAGTGTCTGAGGAAGGGAGTCTATTTAGGCAAGTTATAGATTTGGGATTGACTTGACACACATTACAGAAGAATAAAGTGGGAAGGGACCTTGGAGGTCTTCTAGCCCAACCCTCTGCCCCCCCTACACCATTCCAAACAAATGGTTGTCCAATTTCTTCTTGGGACCCTCCAGTGATGGAGAATCCACAACGTCTGGTGGCAAGCAGTTCCACCGGTTCATTGTTCTCACCGTCACGAAATTTCTCCTTCGTTCTAGGTTGCTTCTCTTTGTTTTCATTCATTGCTTCTTGTCCTGCCTTCTGGTTCTTAGAAGAATAGGTTGCCCACCCCCTTCTTTGGGGCAACCCACCTCCTAATATTGGAAGACTGCTATCATAGCCCTCTCTAGTCCTTCTTGAGAAGAGTGGATGGTTGTTTTCTCGCAGATGTTTCATGATCCAGTTAGGGTCACATTCCCTTCTAGCACTGATGATGTTACCTAGTTGGCTCATGAAATGTCTGCAAGAAAGCCACCCAGTTGAGAGAGGACCCAACACTCTTCCTCTCCTCTTTCTGCACCATCACCTCCTCCTCCTCCTCCTCCTCCTCTCCACAAATCCCACTCCCTTCTAGCACTGATGATGTTACTTAGCTGGGTCATGAAACGTCTGCAAGAAAACCACCAAACTCAGAGAGAGAAGCAAGAAACCCACAGTCCTCCTCCTCTTCCTCTTCCTCCTCTTCCTCTTTTTCTCCTCCTCCCCTCCTCTTTCTCCACCTCCTCTTCCTCCTCTTCCTCCTCCTCTGCCACCTCCTCCTCCTCTTCCTCCTCTTCCTCCTCCTCTGCCAACATCCTGCCCTTCCTCCTCTTCCTCCTCTTCCTCCTCCTCTGCCACCTCCTCCTCCTCTTCCTCCCTCTCTTCCTCCTCCTCTGCCACCTCCTCCTCCTCTTCCTTCTCTTCCTCCTCCTCCTCCTCTTTCTCCTCCTCCCCTCCACCTCTTCCTCCTCTTCCTCCTCCTCCACCTCCTCCTCTTCCTTCTTCTTCTCCTCCCCTCCTCTTTCTCCCCCCTCTCCTCCTCTTCCTCCTCCTCCACAATCTTCTCTTCCTCCTCCTCTCCTCCTCCTCTTCCTCCTCCTCTGCCACCTGCTCCTCCTCTTCCTTCTCTTCCTCCTCCTCCTCTTCCTCCTCCACCTCCTCTTCCTCTCTTCCTCCTCCTTCTTTCTCCTCCTCCACCTCCACCTCTTCCTCCTTCTCCTCTCCCCTCCTCTTTCTTCCCCCCCTCCTCCTCCTCTTCCTCCTCCTCCGCCACCTCTCCTCCTCTCTCCTTCCTCCACCTCCTCTTCCTTCTCTTCCTCCTCCTCCTCCTCTTTCTACTCCTCCACCTCCCCTCTTCCTTCTCTTCTTCCTCCTCTTCCTCCTCCTCTGCCACCTGCTCCTCCTCTTTCCTTCTCTTCCTCCTCCTCCTCTTCCTCCTCCACCTCCTCTTCCTTCTCTTCCTCCTCCTCTTTCTCCTCCTCCCCTCCTCTTTCTTCCCCCCCTCCTCCTCTCCTCCTCCTCCGCCACCTCCTCCTCCTCCTCCTCCTCTTTCTCCTCCTCCACCTCCACCTCTTCCTTCTCTTCCTCCTCCTCTGCCACCTGCTCCTCCTCTTCCTTCTCTTCCTCCTCCTCCTCTTCCTCCTCCTCCTCTTCCTCCTCCACCTCCTCTTCCTTCTCTTCCTCCTCCTCTTTCTCCTCCTCCACCTCCACCTCTTCCCCTTCTCCTCCTCCCCTCCTCTTTCTTTCCCCCTCCTCCTCCTCTTCTTCCTCCTCCGCCACCTCTTCCCCCTCTTCCTCCTCTTCCTCCCCTCTACCATCTCCTCCTCCTCTTCCTCCTCCACCTCCTCTTCTCTCTTCCTCCTCCTCCTCCTCTTTCTCCTCCTCCACCTCCACCTCTTCCTTCTCTTCCTTCTCCTCTGCCACCTGCTCCTCCTCTTCCTTCTCTTCCTCCTCCTCCTCTTCCTCCTCCACCTACTCTTCCTTCTCTTCCTCCTCCTCTTTCTCCTCCTCCACCTCCACCTCTTCCTCCTTCTCCTCCCCCTCCTCTTTCTTCCCCCCCTCCTCCTCTTCCTCCTCCTCCTCCTCCACCTCCTCTTCCTTTTCTCTTTCCTCCTCCTCCTCTTTCTCCTCCTCCACCCTCTTCCTTCTCTTCCTCCCTTCTCCTCCTCCCCCACCTCCTCCTCCTCCCCCTCCTCCTCTTCCCCCTCTCCCTTCTAGCACTGAAGATTTCAACCAAGGTGGGCCATGCACCAATTCCCTCCACCTCTCCCCACAGACAGGATAAGGGCACCCTCCAGACTGACATTGCTGTGCGCTCCCTCTCAGTCCTCCTTGGGCTGGACGTGGATGATGGCGGATGGCCTGTGGTTCGGACCCTCAGCTGCTCGGCCGACCTTCTGGACTTCGAGTTGATGTTTAATGGGCTCAACAGGTAGGCCACAAACCCCACCATCCTCATTTTCCGTCGTTACCGCCTCCACCGCCAAAAGCAAGCCCTCTGGAACGGCTCCATTCCCAGGAGAGCACAAGTTAGCCCTCGTGTTGTGTCCAGAATTTCCATTGCTAAGCGGGACGGTCCTCCTTCAGTGAGGTTTGCCCCATTTTACCACCTTCCCTGCCGCCGTTGTTAAGCGAATCCCTGCGATTGTGAAGTTAGTTCACACGGTCGTTAAGTGAATCGGGCTCTCCCATTGGCCAGAAGGTCACAAAAAGGAGATCACGTGACCCCAGGACTCTGCGACTGGCCTAAATACGAGTCAGTGGCCATGTCGTACTGCAATAGTCATAAATGTGAAAAATAGTCCTAACTGACTTTTTTTTTTAAACGGTCACTAAAGGAACAGTTGTAAAACAAGGACTTCCTGTATTTCATCAGCCGGCTTCTTGAATGGTGTGAAAGGATTTATTCCCCATACAGGAAGTCCTCGGTTTATGACCATTCATGTAGCGAGCGTTGGACATGAGGACGGTGCTGAAAAAAGTCAGGTCCTGGATTTATGACTGATTCTCACCTTTACAGCCAACACACTATCTCGGTAGCCCCCTGGTGGCCACGCAAGGCACTTGGCAAGCAGCTCAGGGCTTTATGACCAGTTGCAGTGTCCTGGAGTCCCCCGATCGCAACTTGCAACCTGTTTTACCAAGTTGTAGCAAAAAATAAACACCCAGACTTTCAGAAGAACAAGTTGACACTGACGAGTGCAGCTGTTCGTTTAATGGCTGCCGGTACATTTAATGGCTGTTGTAAAAAGGGTCATGGAATTGGGTCCAAATTGATTTATGACTGCAGCTATGTATGATGGACGCTCCAGTCTCGATTGTGACCATAAGATTGCTCTAATCTATAAAGAATAGAATGGAATGGAACAGAATAGAATAGAATCGAAAATATGCAATGGAATAAGAACAGGAATAGGAATAGGAATGGGAATAGGATCGGATCGGATAGAATTAGAATAGAATGGAATGGAATAGAATAGAATAGAACAGAGAATAGAATAGAATAATGGAATGGAATAGAATAGAATAGAACAGAATAGAATAGAAAATATGGAATAGAATAGGAATAGAACAGAATTGAATAAAATAGGAATCGAATTGAAAAGAACAGAACAGAATAGAACAGAAATCGAATCAAATGGAACAGAACAGAATAAGAATAGAACAGAATAGAATAGAAATTATGGAGTGGAATAGAATGAAATAGGAATAGAACAGAATAAAATAGAATAGAATAGAAAATTTGGAATGGAATAGGAATAGAATTGAACAGAATATAGAACAGAATAAAACAGAACAGAATAGAATAGGAATAGAATAGAATAGGAGTAGAATAGAATAGAATAGAATAGAATAGAAAATATGGAATGGAATAGGAATAGAATTGAATAGAACAGAATAAAACAGAACAGAATAGAATAAAGTAGAACAGAATAGAATAATGAATAGAATGGAACAAAATAGACTAATAAAAAATAGAATAGAAATAGAAATAATAGATACAGAAGTAGAAATAGAATAGAATACAGAGTTGGAAGGGACCTTAGAGGTCTTCTAGTCTTAACCCCTTGCTCAGGCAAGAGACCCTCTACCATTTCAGTCAAACGGCTGTCCAATCTCTCCTTCAAAACTTCCACTGATGCAGCTGCCACAACTTCTGGAGGCAACCAGGATGGCCCCTTCCTCATCCTCCGTCTCTTCTTATGCAACGGACAGGAGGGCTCCTTTCTCTAGTCCCCTCTGCTCAAGCCTCCTCTGTGAGGCCAGCGATCCTAGACCCCATTCCCGCTGTCCTTTTGTAAGACCACCCCCCCTCCGCTGAAACCCCCTCATGAAAAGCCGTGACAGTGACTGGGCTGAGTGGCTGAGCCCATTTTACAGATGAACAGAGTGGGAAGGGACCTTGGAGGTCATCTAGTCCAACCTCCGCCCAAGCAGGAGTCCCTACAGCATTTCTGACCGATGGCTGTCCAGTCTCTTCTTGAAAGCCTCCAGGGATGAAGCTCCCACAACTTCCAAGGGCAACTTCTGTTCCATCGGTTGATGGTTTCCCACTGTCTGTAAATTCCTCATTATTTCCAGGTTGAATCTCTTTTTAATTTCACACTGAGATCCTTTGTTGCAGTGGCTTCTACAATTGGATCTCCCAAGGGATCAAGAGGACCCTGATCTCCGACTTCAACCAAGAGGTAAGATTTGGGGCCCCTTTCTCTCAAAACCAAGCCCTTCAGTCGACTGAGGTCAATAGCCACCGGGTGCCCATCCATCTTCGTTGCTCCACCAAATGTTGCTTCCTTACCAGCCTTTCAAATACACATTAAAAAAAAACCCACAAAATTCAGAATAGAGCTGGGAGGGACTTGGAGGTCTTCTAGTCCAACCCCCTGCTCAAGCAGGAGATCTTATACAATTCCAGACAAGTGACTGTCCAGTCCATCTCTCTCACTGTTTCTCTCTCTCCCTCCCTCCCTCTCTCTCTCTCTAGGTATAGATATAGACAGATAGATATCGATAGATATAGATATAGATATAGATATAGATATAGATATATAGATATAGATATAGATATAGATAGATACAGAGAGAGAGAGAGAAAGAGAGAGAGATCCGTCTATTTCTCTATTCTGGCTGGCTGGCTGCCCTATCTACTGTATTTCTTTCTATATTTGTTGTCTCTATCATCTGTGTGTGTATGTATGTATGTATGTTTCTATCTGTCTATCTATCTATCCTGTCTATCTATCTATCCGATGGATCCATCCATCCATCCATCCATCCATNATGTATGTATGTTTCTATCTGTCTATCTATCTATCCTGTCTATCTATCTATCCGATGGATCCATCCATCCATCCATCCATCATTGTTTGTCTGTCTGTCTATCTATCACTATATCTATCTATTTATCTATCTAATCAATCTATCTATCTATCTATCTATCTATCTATCTATCATCTACCTACCTACCTACCTACCTACCTACCTACCTACCTATCGTCACCTATTCTATATCTGGTGGCACAGTGATTAGAAATCAGTATTGAAGATTGTGACTGCCCACAGTCTGAAGTTTGATCCTGACCAGCTCAAGGTTGACTCATCCTTCTGTCCTTCCTGAGATTGGTAAAATGAGGACCCAGACCATTAAAGGGCTGGAAAGCCCCGTGAAGGGCCCATCAGTCCACCATTGCTATTCCTATAAGTGACTTTTTTCAGTGATGTAACTTTGAAGGGTCCCTCATGAATGGTCATGAGTCAAGGTGTACCTGTAAGCAATGAGTTTGCTTCTTTATCAGCGCAACTCTTGGGAGTGAACGGAAACCACAGAGAGTCCAGCACAGGATCTTCCGGCGTGTGTGAAATCCACACCTGTGAAATGATCGGTGTCAGATTCTTGGCCAGCGCTTGGTTCTCATGGAGCCTTTTGAAACGGGATATATGAGAAGAGCAAGAGGAGAAGTTTCCCGTGGTTTCAACAAATAGATTGTCTTTCATTAGAGAGCCCAATTTATCTTTTCGGCTTGTTAGCACCGAGATTATTTTTCCCAAGGTCCTTTCTCTGAATTTTGGAGTAGGAGGTAGGGAGGGAGGGCTCGGCTGCTTTTTTCCCCAGCCAGGTGGAATGCACAGGTGTCGTTCGATATTTTCCCAGCCGCCTCCTGCATTTTGACGCAGAAGATGGGCTGGTGCAGGTGGGAGGGCTCTGATTTCAATCAAAGGGCTCACCTGTCTGGTGACAGAAAGCGGTGAACAGGTGAGGTGCTGGATAGATAGGTAGCGAGCCTAGAAATGGTCCATCCACCATCCTCATCTTTACCTGTTCACCCTGTCTGGTTTGCACACTGTTTTTTCATTCCAAGGATTTCAAGGTAGTCTGGAAGGCACTTTGTCCTCCCTTTAGTGTAGGCTGGGATGAAGAAAGAGGGTGACGATATTGAAAATGATGAAGAGGTGAGGTGATGACCTACATGCCTTTCCTGACTTACAACCCTTTGTTGAGTAATGGTTCAAAGTTACAACAATCAAAAAGGAGGAGGGAGTAGGAGGAGGTGGAGAAAGAGAAGAAGTAAGAGGAAGAGGAGAAGAAGAAGAGGGGGAGAAGAAGAAGAGGAGGTGGAGGAGGAGGAGGAGAAGAAGAAGAGGTGGAGAAGAAGAGGAGAAGGAGAAAAAGAAGAGAGGAGGAGGTGGAGCAGGAGAAGAAGGAGGTGGAGGAGGAGAAGAAGAAGAGAAGGAGGAGAGGAAGAGGTGGAGCAGGAGAAGGGGAGGAGGAGGAGGAGGAGAGGAGGAGGTGAAGTGGAGGAGGAGAAGAAGAAGAAAAAGAAGAGGAGGAGAGGAGGAGGAGAAGACGTTCTTATTCTACAACCATTCATTTACTGACATTTGAAGTTACAATGGAACTGAAAAAAAGGGGCTTGTGACTATATTTCACACTTAACGACTGTTGCAACAACCCCGCGGTCCCATGATCATAAATCGGTGCATTCAGCCATTGACTCGTATCTGCAATAGTTTGCAGTGACCCCAAGGGGGTGTCACATTTTCCCCTTTTGCAACTTTCTGACAAGCAACGAGGAAGCCCGATTCACTTAACAGCCGTGTATCAACAGCAATGACAGGAAAGAGAGTAAAAAGGGGGCAGAATTCCTTTAACAACTTAGAAATTGACGAGCAAAGGAAATGTGGGAGGCTCCATTGTGGTCGTAAGTCGAGGACTACCTGCATAGAGTATCAGGTGATAATTGATGGGTTGGGAATTTAGGTGTCAACTTGGACATGTCCAGAGGATGTCAGAGACCAGATGTCAGAGCTGCCATTTCACGCTTGCGCATTTCCTCACTGCCATTCTGCCATAAACTTTGGGGGAAGGGACCTGGATGAGAAAGGGGAGTGGGTCGGGTTGGGATTCAGCCAGTTTGGCCCGGTTCTATCGAACCAGTTATTAAATTTACATCTGGTTCACTGAACCGATAGTTGAACCGACCGGAGTCTCCATGCGGCCCATTTTGGATGCGGGGTAAGTGCCGGGTGCGCACGGAGGCTCTGGGTGGGCGAAAAATGGGCCGAACCGGAAGTTCCAGAAGTCCGGAAATGGGCCTGTTTCCGGCTTCTGGAGGGCCTCTGGAGCCCAGGGGCGGCCATTTTCTCCCTCCCAGAAGCCCTAGGGAAGCCTCTGAACTCTGGGGAAGGGGAAAAATGGCCTGAACCGGAAGTTCTGGAGGTCCAGAAATGGGCCTGTTTCAGCTTCTGGAGGGCCTCCGGGGCCCGAGGGAGGTTGTTTTCACCCTCCCAGAGGCCTTCCCCAGCCTCCGGACTGGGGAAGGGGAAAAAAATGGCCTGAACCGGAAGTTCCGGAAGTCCGGAAACGGGCCTGTTTCCAGCTTCCAGAGGGCCTCCAGAGCCCAGGGGAGGTTGTTTTCTCCTTCCCGGAAACCTGAGGGAAGCCTCCGGANGCAGCCATTTTCTCCCTCCCAGAAACCCTAGGGAAGCCTCTGAACTCTGGGGAAGGGGAAAAATGGCCTGAACCGGAAGTTCCGGAAGTCCGGAAATGGGCCTGTTTCCAGCTTCCAGAGGGCCTCCAGAGCCCAGGGGAGGTTGTTTTCTCCTTCCCGGAAGCCTGAGGGAAGCCTCCGGACTCTGGGGAAGGGGGAAAATGGCTGAACCAGAACTTCCGGTAGGCCACACCTGCCATGGTTATGCTCACCAAGCAACCAGGAAGAGAACCGGTTGCTGGGATTTTTGATTCCCACCCGTTAACTGCTCATCGTACCTTCTAACAACACAACATCAGATAGCTGGGAACAGCGTGCAATGGCACACCACCCTCCCTACAGTTGTTCCCAAAGCATTTTATTGGAATATGATTGAACAAAGGGAAAACAGCAATGAGAAGGGACTCAGGGGAGGAAAGTTATGCGGGTAAAATTTGGCATGCGAATCTCAGTTCTGGCTTTGCTATATTGTTATCCACTTGAAAATGGAATTGAGGGTCTTTTCTGTTGAAAGGGTCAAGTTGGGGCAGGACTGACACTAGAGAATTGAAAAAGTGTTTTTCTGCGCTGGCCACCTCTTCTTCTCCTTCATGAACAGGTTTTCCTTCTCTTCCAGGTGTGCATAGAGGTCAAGAAATCCGTTGACCATTTTTCACACAATTTGAGAAATGCAGAGTGTGAGTAGCCCTACCACCATCAAGCTCAAACTCAGCTTCCTCTCCTTCCTAGGCTCCGTCAGATCTTGAATGTTGTTTCCTTTTGTTCTTCTCTAGTCTGGACCCAGATAGATCCCATTGCAGGGTTCAACTACTCCTTGGTGAGCAAACCAGAGATTGCAGAGGATCGATGTAATCTGGACTTCAAGGTAATCCCCAATCTCCGTTGATCTGTGGTTGGTTGATCCCTCAATTATTTTTTAATCTCCAATGAGTGCAGAGAAGAGTAACTAGGGTGAATAAAGGCCTGGAGGCTAAAACATACGATGAACAGTTACAGGAACTGGGCCTGGCTAGTCCAGTGAAGAGAAGGACCAGGGGAGACAGGGGAGCATCTTCCAGTATTTGAGGGGCTGCCCCAGGGAGGAGGAAGGGGGAGTCAAGCTATTCTCCAAAGCACCTGAAGGCAGGACAAAAATCAACAGATGGAAACCCATCAAAGAGAGGAGCAATCGGAAATTCAGGAGAGATTTCCTAACAGTGAGGACAATTAACCAGTGGAACAGCCTGCCACTAGAAGTTGTTGGTGCTCCATTACTAGAAGTTTTCAGGAAGAGATTGGACTACCATTTGTCTGAAATTATATAGGGTCTCCTGCTTGAGTAGGGGTTTCAGACAAAAGACTCTCCAATCTCTTCCTTCTCCTTCTCTTCCTCCTTCTCCTTCTCTTCCTCCCCCTCCTTTTTATTCTTCCCCACATCCTTCTTCTCCTCCTCCTCTTCCTCTTCTTCTTTTTCCTTCTCCTCCCTCCTCCTCCTCCTCCCCCTGCCCCTCCTCTTTTACCACTTCAGACATCAACAATTAGGCCCTTCTCGCCCTAGGGAGAAAGTCACACATGGAACTTAGTTTTTCACCAGTTGGAAGGGAAAGGAATACCTTTTACGTTTCTCCTCTTGTCTTTCAGGGGGAGTTCTTCTTGATGGAAAGGCACCAAAAAAGCCCCCTCGTGCCCACCCCCATCGTCCTTCCCAAGCGGTCGAGCTCCATGGTTGTAATAGGAATCTCTGATTTTTTGGTCAACTCAGCAGCCTTTGTGTATTTCTCTGGAAATATGTTACGGGTGAAATACACCAACAAGACGGTAAGAGTCCTGCAGGGGTTGAAAGAGATTGGGAAGGGGAAGATGGAGAGGAGGATGGGGAGAGGAGGAGGAGTGGGAAGAGGAAGAAGCAAAGGGAAGGAGGAAGAGAAAGAAAGGAAAGGAGGAAGAGTAGGAGTGAGGAGAGGAGCAGGGGTGGGAGGAAGGAGGAGGAGAGGAGAAGGAGGAAGAAAAGGGGAAAGAGGAAGAGGAGAAAAAAAAGAAGAGAAAGGAAGGGAAGAAGGAGGAGGAGTGGGAGGAAGGAAGAAGAGAAGGGGAAGGAGAAAGAGGAAAAAGAGAAAAGAGAAGAGAAGGAAAGAGGAAGGAAGAGGAAAAAGGAAAAAAGAGTGGGAGGAATGAGGGGGAGGGGAAGAGGAAAGGAAGGCAAAGGGGTAGGAGTAGGAGGGATTTGAGAAAGGAGGAGGAGGAGATTGGAGAGCTCCTTTCTCCGAAATGGTATAGGGTCTCAGGTTTGAAGGCAGGGAGTTGGACTAGTGACCTCAAAGGGCCCTCCCAACTCACTTTTTCCTTCTGCTCTGAACAAACCCATTCCCCTTTCAGATACCCAAAAGGGTCCCCTTTTCCGCTTTTCGCTTGAATACCCAGCACATCGGATCCCTGTTTCCTGAGGTAAGAAACCCGATGGGTCGGAGAATCTGGCTGGGCTCGATTGCTGGCGGGGGAGGGGGGAGATCATGGGATCTCGGCTGGATCTCCGGCCCTGAACTCCACTCTTCTTCCTCCTCCTCCTCTCCAGCTGAAGAGGCAGTTTCCAAAGATGCCCATGGAGCTGCACCTGGCAGCCCAGAAGGAGCCGAAGCTGCACTTCCACCCCGGGGGTCTGGATGCCATCGTCCTGGGCCGGGCGGAGGTCTTCGTGGTGCTGCCCAATAGCAGCCTGGTGCCCGTCTTCACCCTCAACGTCGTAAGCATGGGGCAGGGAAAGGGGACCGGTTGGACAGAGGGAGGAAAGGAAAGAAAACTCGGCCCTGGGTGAAGAGCCTGTGAGACTAGAAGAAAGGGAGGGGGAGGAAGAGGAGAGGGAGACAAGAGGGGAATGGAGGAAACGGGGGGGGGGNGGGGAGGGAGAGGAGGAGGGAGAGGAAGTGAAGAGGGGAATAGGAGAAAGAGCAGAAGGAAGAGGTGGAGGAAGAGGGGAATGGAGGAAATAGGCAGGAAGGCTAGGAGGAGGAAGAGGAGAGGAAGAGAAAGAAGAGGGGAATGGGAGAAAGAAGGAGGAAGAGCAAAAGGAAGAGGTGGAGGAAGAGGAAGAGGGGAATGGAGGAAATAGGGTTAGGAGGAGGAAGTGGAAGAGGAAGAGAAGTGGAGGAGGAAGAGAAGAGGTGGAGGAGGAAATAGAAGAGAGGAGGTCAAGGAGGAAGAAAAAAGGAAGAAAGGGAAGGAAGAAGAGAAGAGGGGAATGGAGGAAATAAGAGGTGGGGAGGAGGAAGAGAGGAAGAGAAGAGGAAGAGGTCGAAGAGGAAGTAGCAGGAGGAGGACAATGGAGGAGGAGGAAGAGGAAAGTGGAGGAGGAAAAGAAGAGAAAGAAGAAGAGGTGGGACAGGATATAGGAGGGAGTAGGAAGAGAAGGAAGAAGAGGACGGAAGAGGAAAGGAGGAAGAGGAAGAGCCGTGGGAGAGGAACAGAAGAGGTGGAAGAGGAAGTAGGAGAGGGGAGGAGGAGGGCAAAGGAGGAAGGAAGAAGAGGAGGAAGGGAGAGGAGGACCAAAAAGGAGGAAGGAGGTCCCCAACACAGGTGGCCCAGCCAACATGCATCTAACACGCATGGAAATAAGACTCGCTCTTCCTCGATCCCATGCCCTTCGGAGCATTTCCAGAAGGGGCTTCCTGAGACCCCCTTCTTGGGAGTCAAAGACCACCAGGCCAACGCTTGCTTCTCCACCTCCTCCTTGGAGGCTACTCGGGGCTCTTCTGCACCTGAACTACGTTTCCTTCCTACTCCTAGGACTGCAACTTCACGGGACAGATCTTTCTGGAAGGCGTCCGCTCGGGCAACTCCTTCGCCAAGGTCAGGGGCTCAGTGGCCCTCAAAGGGTGAGTCCCCCTCTCCTTGCACCCCTTCCCCTTCCCGTCTTCCCCAAGCATTCCTCCTGTTTGCAGGACGTCCTTAATCGGAGTTGGAAGGGACCTTATAGGTCATCTAGTCCAACCCCCCCGCCCAAGCAGGAGACTCTACACCATTTCTGACAGATGGCAGTCCAGTCTTTTCTTAAAAGTCTCAAGTGATGATTGATACAGATTACAGATAATCAGAGTTGGAAGGGACCTTATAGGTCATCTAGTCCAACCCACTGCCCAAGTGGGAGACCCTACACCATTTCTGACAGAGGGCAGTCCAATTAGGACCATCCATTTAGCAGATACATTGTAAAGTCCCTGTCTTTGTAATGTATCTGCTAAATGGATGGTAGTAAAAAACGGTTGTTTTTTCACACTAAAAAAAATCATTGCACCATCCCACGAGCAGGTTATAAAAATTAAAAGGGAAAAAAGGGGGATAAATAATGGGGAATATAAATTAACATGAATCTATGAATGATTGGCTGAATTATATTATACATTTGTTAAACATTGCAAATAGGACCATCAATATAATAGTTATAACCAAAGAAGCGATGTTCAGAATATAGAGATGGACATAAAATAATAGCTGGGAATACTGGGGGTTAAAAGTTGATAAGATGTGTTCATATCAAACTAGATAAGAAAGCTAATCATACCAATATGAAACGATTGTCATGTTGGTTGTTTTAATGTAAAATAACCTGGAACTACACTGTTCACACAATGATGTTTGGAGAAATAAAAAATAAAAATGTATTTTTAAAAAAATAAAAATTAAGATGCCCAACAACTTCTCAATCAATCAATCAAAATAGAGCTGGAAGGGACCTTGGAGGTCGTCTAGACCAACCCCCCATATCAATTCCAAACAAGCAGCTTCTGGTGGAAAGCAGTTCCACTGGTTAATTGTCCCCCCGTCAGGAAATTTCTCCTTGGTCTTAGATGTTGATGGAGGAGCAATCCCAAAGGTGCCTTATTTTTTTTGTTTTTTTTTCAAGAGGCTACTGGACTATCTGGTTTTTCTTTGAAAACATTTCACTTCTCATCCCAGAAGCTTCTTCAGCTCTGACTGGAAGGTGGATTAGTTAGAGCTGAAGAAGCTTCTTGCACAAGAAGTGAAACATCTTCAAAGAGAAACCAAAAAAGTCCAGTTGCCTCTTGGAAAAAAAAAAAAGAAGNGAAGCTTCTTGCACAAGAAGTGAAACATCTTCAAAGAAAAACCAAAAAAGTCCAGTTGCCTCTTGGAAAAAAAAAAAGAAGCACCTTTGGGACATCCTGGGTCCTAGATTGTAGGATGTAATGGTGTAGGGTCTCCTACTTGGGAAGGGGGTTGGATTAGATGACCTACAAGGTCCCTTCCAACTCTGTTCATCTCTAATCTGTAAGATTAGTCCTCTCATAGACACCAGAGCATAGAATAATAGAGTTGGAAGGGACCTTTGGAGGTCTTCTACTCCGACCCCCTAACCCTAACCCTATACTATTCCAGACCAATGGTTGTCTAATTTCTTCTTGCAGTATTGTAGCACCTACAACTTCTGGTGGCAAGCAGTTCCACTGGTTAATTCTTTTCACTGTTCACAATGGAACAGAAGTTGCCCTTGGAAGTTGTGTGAGGCTTTCAAGAAGAGACTGGACTGCCATCTGTCAGAAAGGATGCAGAGTCTCTGGTTTGGGCGGGCGGGGGTTGGACTAGATGACCTCCAAGGTCCCTTCCAACTCTGTTATTATTCTGTTATTCAGAAGTTGTGGGAGCTTCATCCCTGGAGGCTTTCAAGAAGAGACTGGGGCGCCCTCTTTCAGAGATGGTGTAGGGTCTCCCCCTTGGGCGGGGGGTTGGACTAGATGACCTACCAGGTCCCTTCCAACTCTGGTTATCTCCTTAGTTCCAGGTTGCTTCTCTCCAGGGTTAGTTTCCACCTGTTGCTTCTTGTCCAGCCTTCAGGGGCTTTGGAGAATAGCTTGACCCCTCCCTCTTCTTTGGGGCAGCCCCCCCAAATATTGGAAGCCCCCCAAGCCCTTCTTTTCATTAAACCAGAAATCCCCAATTCCTACTCCCGTTCTTTATAATGTTTTCGCCTCCGTGGGAATCCCAGCTTCGTTCCCTTCAATGTGGGGCAGGGGCCGTGGGTTGCCCGGGGTGGGTGTCTGTCTTGGGGAGACCAAAACACAACCCCCACCCAGGCAAGGCTAACTGTCCTCTTGTGTGCCCCACACAGTTTGCGCTTGTCCCAGGCGTGGTCCAGCATTGGCGAGATCAAGGTGAGTGAGCCAAGAGAGCAGAAGACTTCATGCGAGTTGATTTTTTGGGGGGTGTACTGGCAGTCCTCGATGTTACGGCCGTCCCTGGGATCAGAATGACCACTGCCCGGCCAGGCGGTCGTTAACCGAGGCATGGTTCCTTTTTAACAACTATTTTGGCCACACCGGTGAAGCCCATTACAGGGAAAGGCAGTTCTTGAGGGACAACAATTCGTTTAGGGTTACAAAGGCACCAGGAAAAAAAAAGGACTTATGACTGTTTCTCACCCTTACGGCCGTTTTGGTCCCGTGACCGAAATTCAGACCTCAGCAACTGATTCGTCGTTATGATGGTGGCCGTGTCCCCTGGAGGTCACGGGATCCCCCTTTTGCGACCTTCTGACAAGCAAAATCAACAGGCAAGGACAGATTCATTGAACGACCGTGGGACTCACTTAACAACTGCAGGGATTCACTTAACAGCAGTGACAAGAAAGGTCGTAAAAAGGGGCAACAGTCACTTCGCAAATGTTCCACTTAACAACAGGAATGTTGGGCTTAATTGAGGTTGTAAGTCAAGGACTAACTCTAATCCTCGCCTTGCGACCACAATTGACCCCAAAATTCATAACTAGAGCTGGGGGTTGGATTAGAAGACCTCTAAGGTCCCTTGCTGGGGATTGATTGATTGATTGATTGAGCAAGGGGTTGGTCTAGAAGACCTTCAGAATCCCTTCCAGTTCTATTCTGATTGTTTGATTGATCGAACAGGGGGTTGGACTACATTACCTCCAAGTCCCTTCCAGCTCCATTCTGATTGATTGATTGATCGATCGAACAGGGGGTTGGACTACATGACCTCCAAGGTCCCTTCCAGCTCTAGTCTGATTGATTGATCGATCGAACAGGGGGTTGGACTACATGACCTCCAAGGTCCCTTCCAGCTCCATTCTGATTGATTGATTGATCGATCGGACAGGGGGCTGGACTAGAAGACCTCCAGGGCCCCATCCAGCTCTTTTTCGGATTGAAATCATCCATAATTTCATAATTCTGAGCTATTTTTTCTTTCTTTCTCTCACAGCTGTCCCCTCTGGAGACCCTTCTGAAGATAGCCGGGAATGTGGCATTATCCGCGCATAACCGTGAGTCCAGAGACCCATCTCCCCCTTTCCCGGGGGGCATAACCCCGCCCGCCATGGCTGGGTGTGGGGGCGCCAGGGCTTCCTGGAGGCCATTTTCTTAGCCCCCCCTCCTTCTCTTCCCATCAGTGAAACTCCGAGCAGGGAAGCTGCTGCCCGCCTTCTACGGTGCCAGCCTTGTGGGCCCCGAGGTCTCCATGCATGAGGTGGGTACCTGGGCAAGGGGCAGGTGGGCACCTTGGGCCTCTTCTCCACCGGCTAACCCCTTTTTCCAACATTTGCGATATTGGGAAGTCCGAATATCGGACCCAGGAGGTCCTCGGGTTACAACGGTTCGTTTAGGGACCGTTCGACGTTACAACGGCACGGGGGGGGGGAAGGGAATTTAAGGCCATTTTTTTCACACTTACGACCATTGCAGCCTCCCCTGTGGTCACCAAAATGCAGAGGCTTGGTAGCTGACTCGTATTTATGATGGTCACAGTACCCGGTCACAGTACTTCGGATGAGCAAAGACCATGGGGAAACCAGCTTCGTTTAACGACCGTGTTTCCAGCCCAACACCTGCAGCGATTCGCTTAACAATGGTGGCAAGGAAGGTCGCCATACCAGGCAAAAAAACTCATGACAGGTGGAAACTTTGGGCTCCATTGTGGTTGCAATTCGAGGATTATCTGTTTTAATTCCATGATATTGCAATAATATTCCTATTACATGTGGTCCTCGACTTATGACCATAATGGATCCTAGAATTCCCGTCATCGGTTGTGCCAGTTGTTTAAGGGGTGACCCTGTGACCATCTCCCAACTATTTTATTTTTTATTTTTTGTGGTGGTCATTAAGCAACTCCTGCAGTTGTTAAGTGAATACGGCGGCCACTAAGTAAGTGCGTTGTACAGGTTGTCCTTTACTCCATTGTACTTTAGTTCTCGGCTTAACGACCACATTTTCTCTTCTCCTAGCCTCCTCCTTACTGTCCCAGATGTTGAGAAATAGAGGCAGTCCTCGTCTTACGACCTTTGCCCCATTTACGACCTTCCTGGCCACTGTCATTAAGTGAATCACTGCAGTCGTTCAGTGAGTCACACCATTGTTAAGCGAACCCCCGTTCCCTGTGGACTTTGCTCATCCTGAAGGTCACAAAAAAAGGGGGATTGTGGGACCCACCGCTGGTGACTGTCGTAAACACGAATCGGTGGCCGAAAGCCCGAATTTTGGGTCGCGTGAGTCGCCAGTGTGAAAAAAACAGTCCCTTTTGTTAACGTTTCGTTGAAACGGTCACCAAATGAGTGTTCGTAAGTCGAGGACTACCGGGAGCCGATGGGCCTGGGTTTTGCCGGGGACCAGAAATAAATTTGCGGAGAGGGATCTCGGATGGGGCTAAAGCTTCATTTTTCAGAAACAGAAACCAGGCTGCAAAGGGGGTCAAAAAAATCAAAATGGCTGCCACCAACGGAGCAATGGAAGCCCCGCCTACCAAGCCACCTTTAAAAGTGGGCGTGGCTTCCGTGGCCCAATCGGGGCTGCCATTTTGACTTTTTTGACACCATTCTGCGTAGGTCACATCCCCCCTTTTTCGGGAAAAAAAAGGGA
>BHFT01017039.1:0-20000 GCA_004320025.1 Laticauda laticaudata
GGGTTATACCCCTCAGAAAAAAGTCTAAGCTATTAGAGACAAAATGGAGTTGCAAGCATTTTTGGGTCTAATAAACTTCTTATACGTATTCCTCCCTCACAAAGCAACGAATACAGAGACCATTACATCACTTATTGGATAAGAAAACCATTGATTGGGTGGCATAGAGAACAAAAGCACTTCCAAGGCATAAAAATCTGTTAACCTTCAGACACCGTTCTTATTCAGTTTAGGTAACTTCCATTGACGGTCACCTGTTGGACACCCACCGTTTGAGTGTGGTGCATCCTGAGCCACCTAACTGCCTGGCGGGAGAGAGGCACCGTCGCCTTTTACTCGAAAACACTTTCTAAAGCAGAAACGCAACTAATAGTCAACTTAGACCAGAGAAGCTGGCAATTGTCGCCGGAAGTTAAATGTTTTCACCAAGTACCTCTATGGAAGAACATTTTCCATGTAACTGATCATAACCGCTACTAGGAATTTGGTGGGAAACAAACCCAAACCGAACATTTTAATTTCCCCGAATGACCGATGGTCAGAATTCCTAGCTGCATACTCCACATACATACATTACCAGAAAACAGATCTCCCATGCAGGACGCCATTAAGTCGAAACACCGCTACCAATGACAGAGGACACCCAGAACATCTAACAATCAAAAAGAGCAAAAAGAACACTTACGGTTAGATGAAACTGCAGAAATAACCACATGAAGGAACTCGTCCTGGGTAGGGGCCAAGCAAAAGCCAGCTCGACCTGCCCGGGCGAAAGCCAGGAGGGAGCGGCAAACCACCGGCCCCTGAAGCAACTCAAGCTGGGTAGCAACCTTGCTGACTCACCCTACCAGACAGTTCCATGGAAAAGAGCTGGTGAGACAGCGATCCCATCTGAACCGTTCAAAGTCTCCATGTGAAAATGAACACGCAAGTCAAGTAGATCAGAAGAAGCCCCACCTACCTGCGAGACCATAACGTTCACCCAGTGGACTAAACTAAGGGTGGAGGAGGTGTTCTGTATAGAATGGATACTCCAAAACAATGCATCTTGATTTGCTAGAAAGACAGTATTGGATTGGTTCATTAGGACCAATCAAAAGAGCTGCTGAAAGGCAGGCAAAGTCAAAAGTTGCCTTGGCTACAAGCCGCAGGCAAGCCTTATAAAAGGCTGTCGCGGCTTCAGCCAAACCGTTCCGTTACTGTTGGCTTAACTTAATAAAGACTTTGTTGTTGGAACCCGGTCTACCTCACGTTTTTCCGGACGGAACACATTACATTGAGGGGTAAGATATGGGAAAAATGTTTTTTTTAAAAAATAGTCCTACTAGAGAAGCCAAATTATTTATACTTGTTTGAAGGGAGAAAGACTCATCTTTTATACATTCTTTTTCTTTGTCCTTTTATTCTATTTCATTTCACTTTTCCTCTCCTTTATTTTTCATGTTTTTCTTAGTTTGCATTAGTTTTTAATCTTTGCATATAAAACTTTTGTCAAAAATTATTTCAGAAAAAGGAATGACTGGCAACACTAATTATGTTTATCTGGGAAAAGAAAAGATTGCATGCAGAAATGAAAGTTATCTTCAAGCGTTTAAAGAGTTTAAATCACCCCAAAAAAGTAGATTTGGGGGAACATTAAGAAGAATTTTTCAATTGTTAGAGCTATTGGAACACCTGCTTCAAAAGATGGTCAATTCAGTTTGTCTAGAAGTGTTTCAAGAAAGGATGTGGGGGGCCATCATCTGTTGGGGATGCTGAAGTTCTGGATTTATGCATTGGGAATGAGATTGGATTAAAAGTCTCCACAGTTTGTGTCAAGTGATTAAGTAATTTATACATGAACAATTTTTATAATATTAACATGCAGTACTTTCTATCTATAGTTTAATTTCAAAAGTTTATATTACATCATTATCATGCTGATGATACCTAATTATATATTTCAACCTCAGGCTGGCCAAGTGAAGTTGTCAAGATTTGGTTCTGTTATCTGGAAGCTTTGTGTGTACACAGTATGCCAGGTGAGAATACTTCTCTGTCTACCAACGTCTCCCTTCACTCCATCCTTCAGCGCAGGATGCAAAGACCAAGAAACCTCTCTTGCAAAGCAGAAGTTCATACTAGACCAGTGGTTGCCAACCAGTGGGCCACTGGTGGTCCGCAGAGAAATGTCACCCCCAAAACACCCCCCCCGAAGCAATTAATCCAGGCTGCGTGGGAACACAAAGCTGCACTGCCCACATGGCCTGTGGGAACACAAGGCTTGCATTGCTTGCACTGTGAACAACACAAGTAGTGAGAGGAGGGGGGAAAGGGTGGAGGGGGGAACTTTCCCCAGGCACCCCAGGTGCTTTGCCTGGCCACCAGGCTGTATCTTTCCATTTCTTTCTTCTGCTTTTGGCTGCATGCAAGGAAAGCAGTGAAAGTATTTCTTTCTCTCCCCCAAACTCCACCAGAAATGAGTTTTTGGGACCCTGCAAGGCCTCCTGCTCCAAGAGGCTGTGCTAGCATGACAAGTCTCACAAAGATTCATTTCTGGCAGAGTTTGGGGGAGAGAAAGAAAGACTTCTGCTGCTTCTGCTGATTTCCTTGCATGAAGCCAAAAGTCTCTCTCTCTCTCTCCCTCTCCCTCTCTCTCTCTCTCTCTCTTTCTCTCTCTCTCTCCCTCCCTCCCTCTTTCTCTCTTTCTCCCCCTGAGAACAGAACTGGAGACAGTGTCCTGCGATCCCAAATGAATGAACGATCAGAAGGAAAATGGGGTGGGGAATTTTTCTGCGACTTTTTTGGGGATTTCCCCAGGGTCCCTGGGCCGTGGGATTTAAAATTATGAGTTTGGTGGTCCTTGAGGTCCAAAAGGTTGATGATCCCTGTCCTAGACTATTACAGTAGCTTCTTTTGATTGGCTATCAAAGGAGAAACCTAAGCCAGAAACTTAAGAAATAAAACCAAAACCATATGTAATGTTGCTGCTTTCTTTTTGCATGGTATTTATTTCTTCTTATTTCATATTCTTTTGGGTTCAGTGGAGCTTTTATTCATTTCAGCAAAGCTTATGCAGGACTACTTCCAATTTATCCTGTTATATGAATCATTGCTGAGCTGAACACTGTAGAGAGATAAGCACCATAATCTTGCTTTTGGCCTCAGAGAACATCCAGCTGCCATCCTGCTAAACTTTCTTGGTATGTTTACTGACAGTATCCTACACTAAGCTCTGCAACGGAAGAGAGAAGACTTATCCATATGATGTGCAGAAGAAATACCCCTTAAAAGCAGTGTGAATTTTGTTTCTATAACCATGGAACAGCCACATTTTTTCTCTGTTCTTTTTCTAGTAATCCTTCCATTGGATGAGACAAAACTCTTTTATTTTTTCTCTAATCAATGTAGAAAAATGTTTCGTGTAAATGCTAAGGGGCGATGTGGGAGTTTCCTTACTTTAATGGACTAATGTTCTGTGGCTGTGTTCATTGTTGCCTTTCATTTTACAATAATTTCTCCAGATATTTTCATCCTCCCTGATTTTATGCACTTCCCGATTTTGCAAAGTGGAAGCAGGGGCAGTTAGAAAAGCAGTCTCCAGACAAAGACAGGTGTAACAAGATACAGCAACAACTGTGTCAGCATTTGTTCCCTCATAGTAGTCAATTGTCAGTTCAAAAACATCAGGAAAAAATCCTCCAACTTTGGGGAATTTTAAAGAAGAAGAAGAAAAGTTGAATTTCCTTTTTCTGGGAAAGGATATCCAAACATCAAAGGATTTGATTCAAAAATCAAAGGATTGATCTTACTTGTATTAACCTACATAAACATCAGTAGACATATTTGATTTTAGGTTCTTCAGAACATTGTGCATGTTAATGCTCCCCTCCCTTCTGTTAACCACATAACATTCGGACATCTGACCATTTCTTAAAAGTAAAGCCCAACCATTAATTTATTTGTTTTCCTTTCCTTTCTTTTCTTTCAGTCAGTGTTGATTCCTGGAGACTTCCTGGACAAGTCCCTGCAGTTTTCTTGACAAGATTTTACAAGTGGTTTGCCATTGTCTGCTTCCTAGGGCTGAGGAAGAAAGACTGGCCCAAGGTCACTCCGCTGGCTTGTGCCTAAAGCAGGATTAGAACTCATATCTCCTGGTTTCTAACCTGGTGCTTTTAGCTACTACACCAAACTGGTTCTCACCATTTACATAGCTATAGATTATGCTTTGATTAACAGGGATAATGATTGTGAAAATGTTGGATAAATACAGAACCTGGTGTTTCACAGGCACAAAAATGAAAATATGAAAACCTATATTTAAGGATCAGAAATAGATTCTGAAATGAAAAGGCTGCTAAGCAACACACTGAATGTTTCTGGTCCAAGCCACGAAGTCTCTGAAAACAGGATGATTTTGCTTCTTAATTTTTCATGCAATGCCCACTGCGAGTGAGTTATTTGAAATATGCCTGAAGTTTAATTTCAGCTGGATCACATGTCTAGCCAAGTTATCAATTATTTTAGGATTCTTTCTTTCACCAATGTCCAACAGGTAGGATGTAACTACACAACTTCTCTGCGCTAATAAGGAATAAGAATACGAATGGGAGAATTTTAGACCTATTGTTGCTTGAACATGTTTAGTTTGGCAGGAGTTCTGAGGATTAAAAAACAAGATCCTCTGAAGCTTTCGAAGCTTATTTTTGGAAGATTTAATCCATCTTAATATCTTGACTTGATCAATAGAACATCATCATGCAACTACCGTGTCTGTCCTGTTCCTGTTTTCTAGATATTTTAGGGCTTTGTCAGACACAATGCACTAAATGGCTGAGTTATATGCATGCCTAGTCAATGTCTCATGCAAAATAATTATGCATACATATTTATCACTTCATAAATGTCAGTATTGATGACATCTTGTGTTCAACATGAACATGTGCTCATGTTGCTGCTGACTTGCCTATTTTTTATGCTTATAATTCAGAATACAAAATAATTTTGAGGCAAAAGAGCACACTTAGCTTCAAGTAGTATACCTGGGACCGTACTTCAGCAATGAGGTAAGGTCAGAGCAAAAAAAGCTATGAAAAACCAAAATGCCTTTAATTTAATTCATATTTACACTGTTAATTAAATCACATAGAATTGGCTGAGACCCTAAATATGAATCTTGCACATTTGTTTAAAGAATGTCCTTCATCTGTCATATGAAAATTAGAAGTTTTTGATAGCTTGATCTCAGCCTCACTAAGAGTGGTCAAAATTTGTGGTGATGCACAATCAGTATTGTTGGGAATGATTGCAGTCTGGTCAACAGTGAAGAGAATGTGTTGCCATGATTATGGCAAGTGCTCCTGTTTTTAACAATTCCATCCTTATGTTTCCCTGGGACACATACCTAAGAATAGAGCAGGAGTATCCCTCAAAAGTTCTAGATCATAAATAATCTTTAGAAGAAGTATACTTCTAGTTACTGTTTCTAGGTATAATAAAATTGATTAAAAGGTATCTTAAGTAGTGAAATCTCTCTCCCCCTCTCACTCCCTCTCTCTCTCTCTCCCTCCCTCCCCCCCCACATCTGTCTACCTACCTACCTACCTACCTACCTGAGATGTGGTGGCACAGTGGTTAGAGTGCTGTATTGCAGGCTAATTCAGCTCACTGCCAGGAGTTCAATCCTAACTGGCTCAAAGTTGACTCAGCCTTCCACTCTTCCAAGGTTGATAAAATGAGGACCCAGATTGTTGGGGGCGTTATATAAGTTAAGTCCTATTGCTATTGTCTATCTTTCTGTCTGTGTGTCTGTTTGTCTCTGTCTCTGTCTCTCTTTCTCTCTCTTGTTATATAGTAATTGCCCCCTCAATAAAGTTAGTCTTGACTCGTGGTGACTGCCTGAACAAGTCCCTGAAGTTTTCTTGGCAAGATTTCAGAAATGATTTGGCATTGCTTGCTTCCTAGGGTTGACAGGGAATGACCGGCTCAAAGTCAGCAAGCTGGTATCATGCCTGAGGTGGGACTAGAACTCACAGTCTTCTGGTTTCTAGCCTGATGCTTTATTTCTTTTATATAATTTAATCATTCTGAGACTAGTGACTCATAAGCCAAAAATACAATGGTAAAACATAAACAAATACTTACAACCTTTCTCATACCAGCTAGCACAAAAATGATTTTAAGATTTGTCATGTTTACTCATGGATATTTTTATTTATTTATGTATTTCTTATATATTCCTTTAATCTCTGCAGAGATAGCAATAGATTATGACTGTGTATGAAAAATGATGAGTCAAGTGTACCAGAACTGTCATCACCACACTTGCTTTAGTTTAATTCCTGGCACTTGTTCAGGTCACAAGAAGTTGCCATATACTGAGTCATCTTTCTAGCTGACTTCATCAGACCCAATTACCATGGCCTCGAGTAAAGGATTGTGAAAAATGTTTTCCAAAATATCCAGAAGAAAAATAGTTGGTTATCTCTGGTCTACAGTGAGTATAAGTGGTCCTTGACTTATGACTACAACTGACCCCAAAGTTTCCTTAGTTAAGCAAGACAGTTGTTAAGTGAGTTTTACCCCATTTTACAATATTCTTTTGCCATCGTGAAGCAAATCATTGTAGTTGTTAAGTGAATCAGGAGGTCATCTGGCTTCCACCATTAGTTGATCTGGCTGGGAAGGTTACAAATGATGATCACATGACCCCAGGACAGTGCAACTGTCATTAGTACATACCAGTTGCCAAGTGGCCAGATTTTGATCATGTGACCATGGGGATGCTGCAACTGGATGAAAACCAATCATAGGTCACTTTTTCAGGGCTGTGTAACTTTGAATGGTCACTAAACTAACATTTGTCAGTGAAGGAATACCTGTAACCAGTAGCTGACCCTGGATTGTGACTGGCCTCACTTGGAGATACATTGAAGCATTTTTCAACCCTTTTTCAGTCATTTGTGTTGCTGAACATTTCTTTCAGAACAAATGAAAATCAAAGTGGGTGCACTCACTTCAATTTTTCATTTGTTCAAATGCCTAGTAAGAATCAAGTTGGGAAATATTCAGATTGTAATTGAGGATATGGCAATATTTACTACTTGAATTTGTAGTGCTTGAAACTACTATTCCCAGCTTAAGGTGTTCATAGCTAACTCATGTTAGCATCCTTTAGATAATGATGTAGTGTTCGTGTATCTGACAGACAGCTCTGTGTTCATATTACTCTGATATATACCTGGGGCGGGATTCAAATTTTTTAACAACTGGTTCTGTGGGCTTGGCTTAGTTGGTGGGCGTGGCTTGGTGGTCATGTGACTGGGTGGGCGTGGCTTGGTGGTCATGTTATTGGCTGGGTGTGGCCAACTCAATATCCCTCACATCGAAGCACTCATCTCCTTGCCTGGCCTTTCATGACGGTGGGGATGCTGCAACAGTCGTAAGTGTGAAAAATGGTCATAAGTCACTTTTTTCAGTGCCATTGTAACTTTGAATGGTCACTCCACGCAAGCAAAGTACCAGCAAAGAAAGGGAAAAAAAACTCCAGAGACGTTCCTGAGACAGGAAGTCTAGTCCTGCCAAGAATGTAATAAGGGTTAACGGAGAGGCAGTTTCTGTAAGCAACATCAGAATGTTTCTTTCCTGCCTTCCTTACAGGATTAGGCCAGTAATTTCTTCTAACAACCGGTTCTCCAAACTGCTTCGAATGTTAACAACCGGTTCTAGCGAATAGGTGCGAACCTGTAGAATACCATCCCTGATATACACCATGGATGATGGTTTTAAAATGAAAATAAAAAGAACAATTGTTCTTGAACTAAGCACAGGTTCCTACTTTGTAATTGTAATTGATCTGACACATTATTGTGAAAATATTGCAATATAAAATGCTTTCATCTTTGTTTGTCACAACCTTTCTCTGGGCAGATCTGAGGATATTTGGTAACTTAACAGTATTTGGTAACTTAACAGGAGCTTAGTGTTCTATTGGATTCTGTAGTACTGTACATTAATACACATGTTAGCATAAGCCACCTCTTACTCGCATTCTAGATGCACTGAAGAAGGAACAGAGTGACATTACTTGGCAAACAATGGGGTCTTGTTTCACAATTCCTGGCACAGGGATATTTGCACAGAGTTTTAGAAATGAAATGTAGAGTCTTGGGATGAATTATAAGCAGAAAATCAATAGACTGTAATGGAACATCGAACTGACCTTGGGAGACCAGGGGAAGAAATACTGTTTAGGCTTCAATCTGGTGCCCCCCTAAATACTGGATAGCAGCTCTGATAATATCCAAACAGGAAATCTGGGAATGATGAAATATGTTGTCTAAAAAATTTGGAGGGCACCAAGTTGGGATTTGCTGATAGTTTATCAGTGACTATTTTATTTACTGTATGCATAGGCATAAGATTGTGTGACTGTCCTGCACATCCCAAGCTGTTGAAATACATCTTCCAGCATCCTACATTATTGGCCTTGTGGTTGGGGTTGTTCAGAAATATTTCAGTAATCATAGCTTGGCTAAAATTTTTGTACATTTATACTGCTTTTTCTTCCATTATGGAACTAAAGATGAAATGTATGTGATTTTCCAACCATTTTTTTTTTTTTGCCAAGTAGATGGAGCTGCAAGCTTCAGGGAGTTATTGGAGTCATATTCTATCAGATCATTTGTTCAAGATCAGTAATGGAAGGTGAACACCACAGAGCTATTATAGCTATTCAAGAGGTGAATTTCTACCATATAATTTGTGTCTCCTTACAAACCACTTGTTTTTTTCTGGAAAGACCATGGTTTTATCTTCAGGCAAGTCGGCACAGAGATGGAAAAACTTTGCTATTCTTAAAACATTGCCCTGGATTGTTAGAAGGTGATAAGGATTCTTTGTCTGCCAGCAAGTGACAACAGAATAGAAGTTTTTTTTCAAAGGAAATCTGTCATCTACACAGCAGCATTCATTTTATAATAGTTGAACATTGTCAACTAAAAGGGGGTCAGTGGCCTGGCTGATTGGCAATATCTCATCAGTCACTTGCCTGGTATGCTAACCCCTGTTAAATGTATTGTAAGGTGCACGTTCAGTTAAATCTATTAAATTCTTGAGGCTGAGCCAATTCCTTTTGGCATTTGAGAAGGCATCTTACAATTTTCTCTCTGCAACACGCTTAAGTCCCACAGAACGCATGTTATATGTAAAACATTTCCTGAAGGCCAGAAATATTTTAAATCATTAGTTACTATGGTAGCTAAAAGATAATATTATTTATTTTATTTCTCTCCTGCTTAGAAAATGGAAGAACTTTAGCCTGGCATGAATCTCTGGTCAAAATTCTTCTTTTCGCCAACTTTTACACGGATAATGCTTGATCTTTACACCTACAGCACAGGGTATCTAATGTCTCCACCTCCTAGGTGGCCGATTAACCCAAACTCAGCAACAGATAAAAACAGCATAATTGGATTACAATCTTATGTGTTTTTCTACTGAAATCTAGTTTAGAGAATGTGTGCATATGACTGACCTAAAAATGACACCATTGTTTTGTTGCAAGAAAGAAATAACGTCCTACAATTTCAAGAGAAATGCCAGAATATCAAAACTGATAATGGTTGACATGTACTCCTTTTCACTACCTAATCACCCAAAGGAAAAGAACTGTGTTACCATCACTACTGAAACATGGCACATTATGCATTTTGTTGCATACACATGGACTGTGACAATAGTGTCTCTGCAGATCCTTAAGGCTTAGTGCCAATAATCCTTCAGGACAATTTTCAGCCCATATGGATCAAGGCTATTGATTCTAATTTTTAAAATCTAGGCTTCTTTCCTCAGTCCTTCAGATGGAATATGAAGGTGAAACCAACCCTGAAGCAAAGGATAAAGGATACAGAGAGACAAGCTGATCTAGGGAAGGTCCCAGTTTTCCTGTCACCAGGATCAACAGATATATTGTCACTGCTGCCAGCTACCTCACACAGATAGAAACATCAGACATTGGAAAGCTTTCTCTTCTGCCCAATGTCATGCTCCTTTCTCTCTGCAGGATTGAATCGGAGATATTAAAAAGTACCATTCTTTGAAAGGCTTTGCTCCAGTGATTCCAGAGAGGTGGAAACAGCAGAACATGTCCTTTTTTCTTGTTCCTTTTATGGAGACATTCAAATTCATACTCTCTTTAATTGCAAGATATCCTGCCTACCCAGATTCAGCCCATGCCCAGATGCTGTTCACAAATGAAGTACTCCTTATTACATGTAATTAGGTTTGTGCAGCAACATGGAAAATCCATTAAATCTCTGATGGGCCGATTTCCTGCAATTTTTGTAACCATAATTCATTTAAATTGTTGAAACTGAGTTTTAACTCTGTTGTGATTTTAGATGTTATCATATTTAAAGCCCATGTCACACTGCACCAACGGATGGAAAGAGGATGTAAAACGGAGAGAAACAATTGCCATCCGTTGGTTAACTCGCGATGCTTCTGTTCTGTACTCACTGCCTCCGTTTTTCATCTTCTCTATCCGTCCGCATCCGTCGACTGAGGTTCCATCCGCTCAAAAAGTTTTGAGCTGCTCAAAACTTTTGAGCGGAAAATGTATCCAACACGTCTGTTCTGCATCCGCAATGAATAGGGGGAACATCCGTTCTACATCCGTTGTCATCCGTTACGCATCCGCTATATCCGCTAGGCATCCGCTGTGCATCCGCGCAACTCAAATCCGCTCCAGCGGAAAACGGACACAGGGAGGAAGCGAAACGGATGCGGAACGGACGCGCAGCGTTAGTAACACGGACGGAGAAAGGATGAAAGCGGATGCAGCTCTCATACAAAGCATTAAAACGGAAAAAACGTTCGAGCAGAGGGGACGTATCTCGGATATTAGGATGTCTGCAGGATGCCTAGAGGAGGCAAAAGGACACCGAGCGAAAAAACGATATTTCCTATAAAAATGGGGAGGAACTCCCTGGATCTCACTTTCAGTCCAGCAGCCCTGCTGTCAGACCTCTTCAGCCTTCATCTGGCTCTTGCTCTTCCACAGCATCCAGTCATCTCCACCATGGATCGTAACACAACCTTTTGGTAGCCACCATCGTTCTACAACAGTGCGAAGCCATCTACAGGCTCTTTCCCCTGTTCTAAGGGAAAAAAGAAGGGCGGCCAAGAAGTGTCTGGGTCTGAAGATGGATCGGGAGAAGAGCAGAGTACGGACTGTAGAACAAGCTGATGGTGGAGCTGAGGAACGAAGACACTCGTGCATTCCAGAACTTCATGAGGATGCCACCAGCCATGTTTGACGAAGTTGTGGAATGGCTGAGACCCAGGTTGACCAAGGCAAACACCAACTTCCGTCCCAGCCTGGACCCTGGGCTGAAGGTGGCACTGACTCTGCACCACCTGGCCTCAGGGACCACTGTACAGGAGCATGCAGTACAGCTGGAGGGTGCCACACAACACCATCAGCATTGTGGTCAGAGAAGTGGTGCAGGCCATCATCGAAGAATACCTGGAGGAGCTCCTCCAGTGCCCCTCCACTGAAGAAAGCTGGAAGAAAGTTGCAGAGCAGTGGTATCAGAAGTGGAACTTCCCCCACACCGTTGGAGCCATAGATGGGAAGCATGTGGCCTGCAAAGCTCCAGCCAACTCAGGGTCCACTTATTTCAACTACAAGGGCTTCTTCAGCATCATCTTCTTCGCCATGGTCGATGCTGACTACAAGTTCATGTACATCGATGCTTCAGGCAACGGCTCATCTTCAGATGCTCAGTATACAACGCCAGTCACCTCAAGGATGGGCTGGAACGCAACCTCATCATGGGCTTCCCAGATCCAGACCCCCTGCCCAACGACACACAAGATGTGCCCTACTTCATTGTGGGGGATGACGCCTTCTCCCTCAGAACCTATCTCCATGAAGCCCTATACCTCCAGATGCCTCACCTGTGAAGAGAGGATCTTCAACTACAGGGCTGTCCAGGGCAAGACGGGTGGTGGAGAATGCCTTTGGCATCCTGGCCAACAGGTTCCAGGTACTTCTCACCACCATGCTGCATCGCCCAGAGACCATGAGGAACATTGTGGAAGCTTGCTGAATCCTGCACAATCTCATACGCACCCACCGCTACCCAGTCTTGCAGAACAGGCTCGTGGACCCCAACAAGGCAATGGGGACATGGAAGCCTGGGGAATGGAGGCAAGGGCGAAACCTGATAGACACTCTGGATGTGCAAGGCCCCAACAGAGCTTCACATGAAAGGAAGAAGCAGCGCAACCTACTGAGACACTGGTGCAACTCCCCAGCTGGAGCAGTGGAGTGGCAAGAGCAGATGATAGATGATTAATGGATGCTTCCTTCAGCCTGTTCTCATCACACTGATGAGATTGGGCCATGTATGTTGGGTGGGCCTACAATGAACAGGGCATTTAATAAAGAGTTGTGTTTATGTTCAAATGTGTGGATCAATGCTTACATTGTTATTGATAATGAAGGGCATATGTGTGGCAACTGGAGAGGTGGACCATACAGTCCCACTATGCTTGCACTGGAGGTTTATCTTATCCCACAGCTATTACCCATCCCAAAGGTATCCCTGCCCATCCCACAGCTATTACCCATCCCAAAGGTATCCCTGCCCATCCCACTGCTATCTTAACCCATCCCAAAGGTATCCCTGCCCATCCCACTGCTATCTTAACCCATCCCACAAGCATGCAAAGGCTTAAATCATTTCTAAAAGTTCCACAAAGACTTTATTTACAAAAATAAATGAAGCAAGTGTGTGAAGCAAAGATAATCTTTATAATAACAAGCTGTGAAAGAAAAATGACCCAAGTCAAGTGTCCAAAGCAAAAAATAAGTCAACAGGTAGCCACCCCAGTCTCTGGCACTCTTCTTGGTCACTCTGAGGCGTGCCCAGTCTCAGGGGTGAAGGGTGCAGGTGCTGTGGAGGTGGGTGCTGCTGGGGTGCTGGTCTGAAGCGCCATTGGGGTGCCTGGCCCCGAGAGGACAACAGGGGACGGTGTGTGGAGGAAGCTCTCAGACAGCTGGCTCAGTCACATGATGTTGAGAGCCCCTTCCTCCATGACATGGGGTGTCAGCCCCAAAACCAATGACAGTTGTTCTGAGACTGGCTTGGCTGTGGGGTGGAGGAAGGAGCAGTGTAGTGGGGATGTCTTGGTCTGCAGCTGAGCGAGGTGAGGTATCGGTGGCATCTGTGGCGTGTCTGGCATCTGTGGCGTGTCTGGCATTAGTGGCGTGGGTGGCATTGTGTGGTCGTGGGTGGCATCGGTGGCATGGGTGGCACCGGTGGCATCCGATGTACCTGTGCCTGGACTGGGAAGGGCTGCCTGTGCTGCTGGACCTCCTGGTAGCCATAGGCTTGGGAGGTGAGGGCCTGTGGAAAGCCTTGGAAGGGCAGTGACATCACCTGGGGTGGAGGAGCAGGCCTGGACTGGGTGGGAGCAGGTTCAGCTGGTTCTGGAGGGTTGTGAAAGAGATCGGTGATCCTGTCCTTCACCACCTGGTACTGTGTTTCCGTCATGTTCATGAGGTCTGGTTGATGTAGGTGAGGAAGGGCTTGCAGTTGGAGGATGGGACGTCAGTGTGTGCCAGCTGAGAGAGGAGATCTATGCTGCTCCTGATGGTGTCCCTGATCTCCAGCAGGACAGTGTGGCTCTGCCCCTCCGGTCTGCCTCTCTGCCTTTCTGTGGAAGTGGAGCTGGGGGTGGATGCGGGTTGGGCTGTGGTGGAAGTGCCCGCTCCTTGCTCCCACTGCGTCGGGGGGTGCTCCATGCACTCTGTCAGGGGTAGTACAGCTGTCGGGGGTGTCTCCGTCGTGGCACACTCCACAGATACCTGCCTGGACACAGGAGCTGACTCTTGCCCAGAAGAGGACTGGCTCTCTGTGGGCTGCCTGAGAGAGAGGGTTGTCAGAGGGGCTGCTCCCTCGGTGGTGGATCTCACCCTCCAAGAAGCTGCACTTGGCCATCACGTAGGTCTCTCTGTCCGTCAGCTTGACCGCGGCTTGGCCAGATTTCTTGAGGTGCAGCTTCCCGTACCAGGTGGGCATGTGCTTCCACCAGCCGAGGAGCACCTCCGAAGTGTAGACCAGGCTCTCCGCTTTCTCTCTCCAGGCAGCCTGCTTCCTCTTGATGTCTCGATAGAGCCTGTGTCCCTTCCGCCAAAGATATTCATTCTCCCTCAGCCACTCCAGCACCTCCTCTCATGTTCCTCTTCGATTGTTTATTGCCTCCTCTCCCGTTCACGCATCTGCCTCTTCCTCCCTTGGCAGGGCCATATGGGCCCTCATCAGAGTGGCTTCGAGGTTGTAGGGGCTGCTCCTCCACACCACCAGCAGGAGCAGCAGCAGCAACAACAACAGTAGCAGCAAAAGCAGGGCCAGCAGGACAGCAGACCAGCAGCACCAGCAGCACCAGCAGCACCAGGCAGCACCAGGAGCAGCACCAGCAGAGTAAGCACCAGCAGCGCCAGCAGGACCAGGATCAGCAGCAGCAGAGTAAGCACCAGCAGCGCCAGCAGGACCAGCAGCACCAGCAGGACCAGGAGCACCAGGAGCACCAGCAGGACCAGCAGGACCAGCAGACCAGGAGCAGCACCAGCAAAGTAAGCACTAGCAGAAGCACCAGCACCAGGAGCAGTGCCAGCAGAGTAAGCACCAGCAGAAGCACCACCACCAGAAGCAGCATAAGACCACACACCAGAAGCAGCATCAGCAGAGTAATCACCAGCAGAAGCACCACCACCAGAAGCAGCATCAGCAGAAGCACCACCTCCAGAAGCAGCATCAGCAGAAGCCCCAGCACCAGAAGAGCGAGCCCGGGCAGCAGAAGCCCCAGCAGAAAGTGAGGGCCAGGGGGTGGGAGGGTGGCCCTGTCCCTCTTGCCAGGGCTGGCAGCAGATGGCAGAGGCTTCCTTTTCTTCCCATGGTTGTTGGGTTGCTCGCTGGCTGGCTGGCTGGCTGGCTGGCTGGCTGGCTGGCAAGCTGGGTCTGGAAGCAGGTCTTTCCTCTGAATGGTGACCTGCTTGCGAGCTGTCCCTTTATATCCGCGGGCTGACGCAATGCATCCTACCCCCGCATGCGCAGTGAACGCTAGGCATCCGCTAGGCATCCGCTAGGCTTCCGCCTGCATCCGCTTCATCCGCTCTGCATCTGCTCTTTCCGTTCTACGTCCGCTTTGCTGTGCTCCCCCGGAAGCCTTGCGGATGTTCCATCTGCCTCCATCCGCTTCCATCCGCTCGGCTTCCGTGGAGCATCCGCTTTCCATCCTGGCTACGTCCTCCCCCCGTCCATTCCTTTCCGTGTTGTCCGCTCTGGTTATGCAAATTCGGGGCACTTTTGAGAGCGGATAACAACGGATGGAACATTTTGCTCGTCCGCTGTGTCCTTTTTATAAACGTTTTGCATCCGTCGGCCAGTGTGACAGGGCCTTAATATAATATTACATATAGTTTGTTGTTTTACAAATGTAATTTAATTCTTATCTTAAACTTTATTTTGTTTGTCATCTATACTGGTCTAGGACTACAATAAACTGAATTTTAAAAAGTATATATGTCCAGAAGACTCAACCAAAGGAAACAATTAGCCACTGCTTTCCTGATACAGAGAGGTGGACAAGAAGAGCTGAAGTGGAATAACAGACTTTTAAAATAATCAACCAGTTTTAAATGTCCAGAGGAAGTTGTCTGATGCCTAGTTGCTCAAAATCACCTTGAACCATGAGATGGGCAGCAGATAATATTAATAAAAATAAATAAATATCCAATAGAAGGGGTCTGTCAATTTTTGGTAGGGAGAGCTCTAGGTGACTAGATTTGAATGAAGAGGATTATCTCAGGCAACGCTAAAAATATTTTCAATTTCAAACAAGAAGTTGCATAGTAGTTTAAAGTATATAGAATCCAGGTTCTGTCTAGAAAGGTGTTATGGGTTTTGCATTTAATTTCATTTTTTTTTACTGAGTGTTGAATGTGTTTTCCTTTGTCACATTTAATAAAGCTGACTTGAATCTTGACGTTGATATGCAGTCTTCTGGCAGCTGCCATAGCTTGGCTGATCTACAGAGTCTCAAAGTTTGGTTTCATTTCCGTTCTTGTAGTTTAGCCAGTTGCAGGATTGGGTGAGGGTTTCCCCTTCATTTGTCCCCTGGTTTCCCCAAAGGGCTGGTGTAGAAGGGAGAAACAAGTTTATAACAAAAGGGCGATGGCAGCAGGCAAACTAATTGTTTAGTTTCTGATCATCTCTGGGTATGGATTACCTCCAAACAGAAGTACCTTAAAGCAGAATCTGATTCAACTATGGCATGCTTTATTGTAACTGTACAATGGGAAGATCTGGGAGCTTGCAATCTGGACTGAACACCATGCAAGCTGCTGAATCAGATGAGAAAGGATTTTCCTAAGTTAGTGTAGAGTGAAATTGGCATGACCATACTGTAGGAATGGCTTAAATCAGGAGTTCCTAAACATTTTGCCATCACATCTTCCCTGAATAGAATTTTAATGTACATACTTTCTCTAAAGCACTGTGCCAAGCAACAACATGAACACAAACAATGAAAACAATTCAATTAAACTTTGGGAAAGGTGAAACTAAAACATTCTTCACATGTCTGGATTCTGCAGCACCTGCTTAAGGGAGGAAACAGCTCATGGTTTGAGAAACTCTGACTTTAATGGTAAATACAGATAGATTCTGAACTTCTTATTTTCTTGCAGAAGTTTGATTACCCAAACTGGTAACCTCATCAGTGCTAGTAAGGAGTGCTGTTTGCTGTCAGTTTATATTCTTGTGTCTTGCCTGTCTACATGAGTGGGGGTGATCTTAGGGATTCTTTGGTTGGGCTTTTTGGCAGTTTCTTGACTGGGGTATTGCTTACCTGATGAAGTTAACTTTGGAGTTAACTGACACTGATCTAGGTGCTGATTACTGGTGGGGAGGTGCTGGAGTCTTTTTATTCATTTTTGGGCTGGTCGAACTGTCTGTTTTGCATAGTCTATAGATGTTGTTAATGTCTGTGTGTCTATTGATGGATGATTTGTCAGGGTACCAGGTTTCTAGAAATTTCCTGGCATTTTGGGACTTGGCCTGGTCTAGAATTGTCACATTTTCTCAATTGAAACTATGGTTAAATCTGTCTATATGTTGTGAAATTTCACAGCAGTAAACAGCCCAATCAAAAATAATCTCAAAGACCACCCTCACCCACACAGACAGGCAAGTCATCAGAATATAAACTGACAGCAAACAGCACTCCTTTCTAGCACTGATGATGTTACTAGTTAGGGTAATGAAACATCTGCAAGAAAGCAAGCAAGTTCAGAGAGCACCAAGGACCCCTGAGCTACAAATATTCTTCTTGATTGTTACAAATATATTCACATTTAGAAAAGCTTTCCAATGTGTTGTTTCCTATGTAATCTCTTTATTTTGTTGGACTGTATATCTATGTTGTTGTCCATAAGCAACTGATTGTGGATTGCCTCCTGTGTTATTTTTATTATATTTTGCTTTCTTGTGAATGAACTACAGGAATAACAACAAAACTGGAGAAACTTAATGCCTCATTTCTGAAACTTACAGAAAATTGTGTTTTTTCCAGTTATACCAGCACAAAATCTAATCTGTAAAGATGAAAATGAATTTAGTAACAAAATAGTCATTGAAAGCTTATTTATTTATTTGTCAAACATGTACAAGATAACAAGTATAAGTATGAACATAAACAAGAACAAAGGGAGTAAATACAGATAAATGGGGACAGTAAGACAGGGACAGTAGGCACGCTGGAGCATTTATGCTCTCCCCCTTGGAGGACCTCTTTAAGAATGGGGTGAGGTGCACAGTAGACAGTTTGAGCATCTGCTTCAAGAAATATCACAAGTTAACTATAACAACAAATTCTTTCACTTCATGGTATTTAATCTGGAATAAGCACTCCTAAAAACAGATGGGTGGATATTCACGACATAAGTTATATGGTAAGAAGATTCAAGGATTGTGATTAGAATGTTATCATTTCCCTGAAAAAGGAGATGACAGCAGTGAACTGCAATACAAGCCAAAAGTCCCTATAAAATCCCAGTTATACAATGCAGGATATTCTGATTGAGAAACTCTTAATTTTAATGCAGACCACCAAAAAACAAAACAAAAACAAAAAAAACACCCAATTCCCTGCAATCCATCTAAATGCTTTAAACCTGACATTAGCCCAAAAAGCAAGGCAGCCATCTGTTGCTTTTTAGCCAGCCTAGTCTCTGTTCCACTGTCATTTTTTGCTCCTTTAATCAAACAAACCTACAGGTATGTCATTTGTCAGTGTTGGTTATGCATAAGGGCATAATTTAGAAAACAGTTATGGCTATTGCCTTCTTGATGAAGAAAAATCTTTCTCTAAGTATTCCTATGCAAATATGTATTCAGGATTGTAATCCTATTATTAATACTGTTCACTGAACAAAGACAATCACAAAAGTTTTATGAATGTGGTCTAATATTTCCTTTATTAAGGTGTTTGTTGTCTAATAGCCTAGAACGATTGGCTGATGTTTTATCCATGAAAGCTAATGACTGGAGTTGCTCCCTTGATACAGGTACAGAGGTGGTATTTAGCAGGTTCTGATCTGTTCTGCAGAACCGGTAGGGGAAATTTTGAGTAGTTCAGAGAACTGGCAAATACCACCTCTGACTGGAGATTTTGCAGTATCTTTCTCCTGCCACATCCACCAAGCCACAGCCACAGAACCAGTATTAAAAAAATTTGAATCCCACCACTGCTTAAACCCCTCCTACTGGAAAAATGGCTCCTTCCAAATGTAGTTTCCTAGGAGCTACACATACTGCAAACAAAGACTTTTCAAGTTTGCCACCTAGGAAAGGATCAAACAGCATTAAGGATTTTTTATTTTTATAGCCATGCCAACCCTCACCAATTCCCTTCCCAAAACATCCATGCTGTCTCTTTCTTCTCACACTTCAAGGGGGGTTGGAAATGACATATTCTTACTCTCATGTTTTTCCAGTGTAGTGGCCACATTTAGCTTCCTGATGTATTTTAATTGCCAATGCCCTTTTAAATGATTTTTTAATTGTTTTGGGTATGCTGTGGTCGTGATGTTTGGCTATGATTTTTAAACAACTGAAGATAAGTTTATATGTCTAACTTGGTTCTTTTTTTACTTGAATTTTAATCAGCAGTATCCACATCAGAGGTGGTATTCAGCAGGTGCTGACGTAGCGGAAATTTTGAGTAGGAACCAGCAAATACCACCTCTGACTGGAGATTTTATAGTATTCTTCCCCTGCCACACCCACTCTACTGATAGTAAAAAAAATTGAATTCCATCACTGTACATGTAGTCCTGAACTTACAATCATTCATTTAAGAAGTTATGACATTGAAAAAAAAAAGACTTATGACCATTGTTCACATTTATGACCATTGCTGCATCCCCATGGTCACATGATTAAAATTCCGACACTTGATAACTGATTCATATTTATGACGGTTGCAGTGTCCTGGAGTCATGTGATCAATTTTTGCAACCTTCTCACAAGCAAAGTCAACACCGAAGCCAGATTAACTAAACAACTGTTACTAACTTAACAACTGCAGTGATTGACTTAACAGTGGCAAGAGCAGTTGTAAAATGGGGCAAAACTTACTCGACAACAGTCTCACTTAGCAATGGAAATGTTGGGTCAATTGTGGCTGTAAATCAAGGACTACCTGTAGTATTTCTTATTTCTGAACTGCAATGAACAATCTGGTGAAAAGAGTAAGACACTGAAAGAGGGAATAAGCCCAGTCACTATTTCTCAAAGACAGCAATGCAGAGTGTAATTCTCAGCCTGCCCCACCCCACTTTGAAGGCATCTTCCACCCGTTGTCTCTTGCTCAACATCAAAAGTACTGATTTCTGCAGTACCTATAGTGCTGTGCAATCTGTCTGCCATGTTACATACAAACTTAAGTTT
>BHFT01017039.1:25000-53354 GCA_004320025.1 Laticauda laticaudata
GGGTTAGAAGAACTCATGCAGCTTTACTTGGGAAAACAAACATGGGTGGGGAAACACATGCATGCAAGCATGGAGAGATTGAGCGGAAAGTATAAAATGGGGTGGGGGTGAGAAAACCTGGCAGTTTAATACTGTGTGACGGTATAATTCCAGCAAGGGGGTTTATGGTCCAGTAATTCATGAATACATTTACCTTTACACCAAACTTACTCAGAGGCCAGAGAAAGTTGCACTGGGTTAAAAGGCTGAGGGGAGATTGTCAGGCTTTTACCTTGACAGGGTAGTTTCCAGACATACTTTCCATCTGTCACTTCCTTGTTGGTAATCTAGTGATCATTTATGAAAATGAAAGGCCTTGGTGTAAATTATTTCTCCCTAAGAGCTGAGCTTTGTAGGTTGGATTATTTTGCTTAAGCAATTGCTTTTATAGTATTGCAATCTTTGCTGCTTAGTAGAGATGCCTCTCCCTTTTACAGTCCTGTAATTACAAAATGTTATTGAGGAATGGAGCAAGAAGCTCTACACACTACACTGCACACCATCAGTATTAGGATTTTCTATCAAAATCATTTAGTTATTCTCTTGGCCAGTGTTGCTACTGAATTGCTAAAGATAGAAAGCAGAATAACTTCATGATTTAAATCATTTGATTTCTAAATGAATTGTTACTGAGGGAGGGAGGCTAAGGGGTTGTGCTGTCCTTTGCTGCTGGTGTGGAAATGTCTATTTTGTTTCCTCAAGCGACTTCCTGCAGTTGAAGTACTCAGCCCTGATCTCCAAACATTAGAACTAAAATAAGTTTTGCTGTGACTTTTCCTCCTTTCCCTTTAAAAATCTAGTAAAATTTAAATTCTTTATTTGGAGATGCAAAATTATGTGCGGGTTTGCAAAAATAAATTTAAAAAGGCACCTAATTTATTCTGCAGAGCTGATAAACTGTGTGTGTATGTATGTGAGAAAGAGAGCGTGCTATGGCCTGCTGTGTTTGCATTTCACTTTTTTGTAAGTCAAAAGCAAATAACTTTCCTGTATATAAAGAGCTATTTAAAGAGCCTTGTTTGTCTCATGTGACATTTGTGTTTAATTGTCATTGATGATGGATAATACTTTGCCTTCTTAGGTATGGATCTCTACCTAAAGCTTTTGTATAAAAGATCAAAGGATGAATTTTTCCTTTGTAGTAAAGTCTGAATTGGTCTTGTGCAGCATTAAGCTGGCACATTAAAGCCCCCTACAACTCAACACATATCTCATGAAGCTCTAAGAGATTTAAGGTTAACAAAAAGTTTTAAAAGTGAGAGTTAGCTCATGAATCATTTTTCAGAAGAGGCTGACAAGAATATTTGCTATATAATGGTCTGTAGTTCATTAAGGGAGTGGGCATCATGCATATTTCTAAACAAATTACCAATACTTGCATGGTGTTGACAATGTGACAAGTGCCAGTAACTTGTCATGTAATAGGATAAAACAACTTAATGGTTGGAGACCAACACCCATATGGAGCACAGTAAGCTGCCTAGAAAATGGGAGAGTTGGAGACCAAATTGGGTAGAGGACATCTGGTTGCCTATCCATACTATAATGACTTGGCTTTTATGTTTTTACATTTTTTTATTGAATTTATACCCTGCCCTGTATTCCAGAAGCTTAAGGTACTTTAAGGTTCCTTTCATTCCCTTTGGTCTCTCTCAAAACTCTCTGAGATAGATTATATTGAGAGATGGAAATTGGATGAAGTTAACAATTGAGTATCACTATCACCGAAGATTGGAACCTGACTCTTTCCAATCCAGTATAAAGTACTGTGGAGGCGCGATAGCTCAGCGGTTAAAGACACTGAGCTTGTTAGCTGGTAGTCCGGGTTCAAGACCTGAGCTCAGCAGGATGGTGTGAGTTCCCATCACTTGTCCCAGTTCCTGTCCACTGAGCAGGTTAAAAGCATGCAAATGCAAGTAGATTAATAGGTACCATAGGTACATTTTCCTTTGGTGGGAAGGTAACAGCGTTCTGTGAGCCTCGGCTATAGTCACATTGGCCATGGAAGTGTTTCTGGACAGCGCTGACTTCTCAGCTATGAAACAAAGATGAGCACCATCCTCTAGAGCAGAGGCCGCCATCTTTTTGAACCTCAGGGACCACCAAACTCATACTTTTAAATCTCGAGGACCACTAATATGAATTTTTTAAATATGATAATAAATTTAATATATATTTTTAATTTTTTAATATTAAATATACATTTAATATTAAAATTATGTTTGTGTATGTGTATGTATATATATATGTGTGTGTACGTGTATATATATGTATGTATCTGTGTGTGTATATATATATATATATGTTTTCTGAGGTTTTCGCGGGTATTTGTATGTGGATCTTTGGTTATTTGGGTTTTCTTCCGCGTAAAATTGGAAGTATCTAGGCAACGTTTCGATGAAGATCTCATTCATCATCTCAGGCTTGTTCTAGGCTCTGTGCTTCTCAGAGTAATGTGAGCTTGCAGCTGCTTCTTCCTTTAACTGCTAGTGGGGGTGTGACTTGATTGGGTGGGGCTAGTTGTGTTCGATTGGGTGGGGGTGTGTTCTCATTGGTTGGGGGTTGGCTGTGTACTGTGGTGGGGTTGGCTGTGTTCTGATGGTGGGGTGTGTTCTGTTCAGGTGGGGGCTTGGTTGTGCTCAGGTTAGTCTTAAGTGTGGGGGATTTGAGATGGTGAGCGTGGATCACTGTTGTTTGGCTTCACGTTCTGGGTCGTGCCACATCTTCATGGTGGGTGTCAGTTGCTTCTTGTTTGGGTCAGAGGGTTTGAAGGGGGTAGTGGTGCAGCTGCGGTACGGCTTCTGGTCCGTGGTCGTGTCTCATCTTCTGTGTGGTTGTGAGTCTTTTTTCTATGTGAAAGTGTGGTGGTAGCATCTTGTGTGGCACTCGTGGGTGTGGGTCTGGTGTTCATTCTCATGTTAGGTACTCGTTTATTAATGAGGCAGGTTTCCAAATGGTTGGTAGGCGGAGGTATCATCCTCGTTTTTAATTCGCTTTGTGGGCGTTTTTCTATCTCTATGGCTTCTCTGATTATTCTGTTGTTGAAGTGTTCGGTTTTGGCAATGGTTCTGGTATTTTAAGTCAATTTCATGTCCGTGGCTTTGAGGTGTTGGACCAGGAAGAGGTCAGTCTTCTTTTTTGATTGAGTTCTGTTTCTTCAATGCATGCACTAATTCTTCTGTTAGTTTGTCCGATGTATGTGTGGTGGGACAGGCAGTGCAAGGATTTCGTATACTCCTTGGTTTTCTTACTCAATTTTGTCTTTTAGGTTTCCCAGGATGGTGGATATTTTCTGTTTGTGCAGAATGCTGTTTTAATGTTTGTGTTTTGGAGGATCTTTCTGATTTTTCTGTAGTGCCTTTTATATATGGGAGGAGGGCTTTGCCATTCTCTTGTTCTCTGTCTTGCTTTTGGTTGGTTTCTTTTTGGATTTAGGTGGTAATCTTTTTTGGAATCCATTAGCTGTAAGTACATAGTGAGTGTGTAGTTCAGTTTTTAAGTGTTGTTCGTCTCATGCTTACCACTAGAGTGAAAGTACCACCAGCTTCAAAAGTGACCGAACATCATCCAGAAAGCATAAGGAACTGATAAGTGGTCTGTGGTCACCACCTGCAGAACCACTCCTTTATTGGGGATGTCTTGCTATGCTTTCCACTTGTTGTCTATTCCATTTGCACAACAGTGGAAATTGATTGTCAATCAGTGTTACTACCTAAGTGGACAGTTTGATTTCACAGAAGTGTGTTTGACTTGGAGTTACATTGTATTGTTTAAGTGTTCCCTTTAATTTTTTTTGAGCAGTGTATACACACACACATTTTAATTATAAAGTGTGGCTGCCTGGAGTTGGAAGGAGGAGGCCGGGCTGCTTCCACCCTCCCTACCTGCACCTGACAAAGAGACAGAAGAGCAAAAGCGGGGTCTGAACTGATGTCCTTGGGCAACTGCCACTTGGAGAAGCAGAGGCAGAAAGGGGCGTTTGCTCTTTTGGGGGCAGCGCCCCTCATGTCACCCCTCCAGGGGCTTCTCAGCAGGCAGCTTCCTGCAGAAGGACTGCCGCCCTCAGTGATTAATTGGGAGGGGGGAGAAAGTGGGGCTCCAGGACGGGATGCCAGGGCTCTTCCAGCCTCCCCTGGAGGCAGGCAAGGAGAGGTGGGGGAGGTTGACACCTTCACCTCCCCAAGAGGAGAGTTGCTTTCCTCCATCAGCCCCTCCATCTGCGCTCTGCGTTCCTTACCTCTCCTGCCCGGGAGGGGAGCCACGTGCCATTTCTTCCCTGCCCAATGGCTGCACTCTCAGCGGGAGATAAATCCCAGAGCCCACCAGTGGCTGACCTGCTCCAAGTGCTGCTTCCCTTGCCTGCCTGCAGAGCAAGGGATGAAGAGAGTTCCCCCTCCACAAGCTATCAGGCGCTACCTTGAGAGAGACGAGTGAAGCAGCCAGAGTCACTCTGTCTCTTGGAGAGCCCGGCCAGTTTTTCACACCACTCAGTTACAGAGACAACAGTTTGCAGGGCGCCGATTTAGCATTTGCAGAGCTAGGGTTGACTGGCTGCTTCTCTCTGATGCACTACAGACGTTGGCAGGACACAAAGGGCTGCCTTGGCGCTACCAGCCGCTGTAAATATACTGCGGTGAAGGGAGATGCAAATGTGAGTACTGCTTCTTCCACCCACCACCGTTTCAGCCCACACTGCCATCCCCCCACAACATGACTATTACCTCATTCCAGCCACCACAGGCTGGTCCCATATTTTAGAGCTGTAATCATCCTGATGAAGAATTGCTCCGATGACCAAACGGCCAGTCCTGTGACTACCACAGCTCTGGAATGTGGGGCCAACTTCCCACCAACATTACCAAGTCATCCCAGGGTGGATTTCCCTCCCCTGCCATTGGTCCTACTTTTCCAGTTGCAGCTCATGTAACTCTTACTCAGGCTCAAGTTTGCGCTTGGCCGAAAGTGGGGGTCAGTGTGGGCGGGCCATGTTTTGCCATGTGGCCCGGATAAATTGCTTTTGGGGGCTATTCTCTACCATTTCTCTGCGGACACAAAATTTTGCCACAGACCACCATGTGGTCCGTGGCCCACCAGTGCGACCACTGCTCTAGAGTTGGACATGGCTAACAGCGAAACTTTTACCCTTATCTTGATATAATACTTCAATGAATTTGCTTGCATTCCAGGTATTTTCCCCCCTGATTTTATTCTGTTTAGTGACACTGATAAGTTCTACCTTGATGTTTGAATAGTTTCATAAATTGGAGAAAAACAGAAGCATGTTTGCATTTAAGTGTGCTTCAAGATTTGCTACCTACGCACAGAGCAGGATCATGTTTTCAAATGGTGTGTGCTTTGCTTCTCACATTGCTGCATTTATTGAAGTCCCATGGAGTTCTACCTTTTCTCATTTCTGGGGACAGTATGGCTGTCTTACAGCAGCTGTCTTCCATGTTGGCTAAGAAGGCTCTGTAAAGAGATGCTTTACAAAAACACAGAAGCTGTGTTGAGGCATCATTTTTTTTTTTAATATGCTGAACAAGCTGCATCTTTTTCCTGTTTCACACCGCTGCTTAGCAAGCTGCTCCTGCTATGTTTGCAAGCATGCCATGAATAGCCACAGCTCCTGTGCAGTCTGAAGCATTTTTTGTTTGAAGGCTTGATTGATAAGTTGATAGAATTTGCTTTACCATCTTTTTCGTGTCTGAAAAACACGTTATACAACATCTAGTAGTTCTAAAAATATAACGAAGATGTCAGGTATCTATTTAGACAACGTGCATATGGTACTGTAGCTCTTTGCCATAGTGATTTTACTCATCTATGTTTGACAGGCCTTATTGATGTGATTAGTCTTGTTATAAATATTCATTATGAATTGATTGAGTTAGCCTATGATTTTGTATGACTTAGATGGTGGTAGTGTAATAAGCGCAGCAAATAATATGATAAAACTATTTTAGCTTCCTTCAACTCGTGCTTTCATTTATAATACAGGAAAGATTCCAAAATGTTCACTTTATTTTTAAGTTAAATCTCATTTGTAGTTTTATATGACTTCTGATAAACTGTGATTAATCTGAAATGTTGTCAAATATTAAAGTATTATTTAATCTGATTTTAACCTGATTTTGCTTTGAGAAATCAAGACAACATTTAGTGTTCTTTCCTCTTCCTCCTCCCCCTTTATTTATCTTCACAGACCTCCTTAAGAAGGTTAGATTGAAAAGAGAATAATGGTTTAAGAGTAATCCAGTGAATTTCACAATTATGGGTTTTAAACGTTGGTCCTACATTCCATGTTAAATCAAGTGCAGTTTAGCCTGAATAGTATATTAAATTGTGGCTAGTCTCAAAAATAACATCTTTCTACTTTTTTTCTAGTCATTCAAGGGAGGGTGGGAGATCAGCAGTGTTGATTATATACTGATGTAGCTTTGGTGCAAATATCTGTTTGGCAGTGTTATGCTTAGAGAGCTGAAATGTTTACAAAATAATGTGTTCAATTTTTATTAATGAAACAGAATAGTAAGAAATCATCTGTAAACCATATGAGATTCTGTGATGATAGTAAATTGTATTATATTGTATTATAGAGTAGCATAAATGGTTAAACAAGATGACCTTACACAATTTTCTGTTGCCAGTTCAGTATTAGAAAATAATAGACATGTCAACATATTTGAGGCTGAAACTTTCTGACCTTGCAAAATCTCATTTTTGGATTGGGATACTTTGAGATTGGATTGCACATCTCCAGTTAAGAAGTACTCTACTAGATGGCAGCAGCAATTTAGAATGTCAGCCATCATGAGCAACTTGGTCAGAACTAGAAAATATTGGACATGCATTTTTTATCTGGCAAAAATGTGATAATGCTTCAATTTGAAAATCCAGAACATTCCCAACCATGGCAGTTTGGTGTGGACTTCAACTCCCAAAGTTGGCTAGAGAATTATGCTGGCCAGGGAACTCTGGGAGTTGAAGTTCACACATCTTCAGGCTACTAAGGTTGAGAAACACTGATCTAAGAAGATAAGGAGAGGTGGATGCTGGAGTTGGAGACCTGATGTGAGAAATACCATTTCCATGAATCACTCTTCAGAAAACAGCTTGGCAGCTCACATATCTATTATTACCATCTATGTTTCTTGGGAAGCAATTTGTCAGAGTGTTTTAATTTCATTTTAACCTTTTGTTTTGGACCTGCCTAGCTGTACTACATGAATCTTTCTCCCTCTCTGCGCGTTCCTTTGGGACAAAAATTGTGTTGACAGATACCAAGCATGCTGCCATGTGATATGATCCTGCCTTCCCACTTCCCACCAGCTCGAGAGTGTTGCATCCTTAACTTATTTTTGTCTCAATTTACATGCGTTGCATTGCTCACCAAATGAAGGCAGCTGGCTGGACTATTCGTGGCTGTATATCTTGGTGCAGTTACAAGATTTCTCAGGCGTGTGCAGCTGTAGCTGTGAATTTTCATTATGACCCTCCTCCCACCTAGGGGTCAAGCTGGACTTTGGAAAATCCTTCTGGAGGTACTTTTGAATCTCCCGTGAACTTGTCTTATATTTTTTTGAATAGAGAATAGTTTGTCAACAATTTTGCCAGAATTGTGACTACTTACAATAGCAACCTTTAATCATTTTCCCCATTAAAACTGATTTAAAATAGAGTGTTATTGTTCAGATAAGTGTGTGATATACAATCACGAAATTCCATTCGTAATTAGACATAATAACACCATATAAAGTTACCTTATTTAGCAGAGGAGTTTGGAACTTTAACAATGTTATAAGCATATGCAGAATTGTAATTCTTCCCATTAGGATATGTTTGAATAAATACTTTCTTACTTCGCAGCGATATTTAGGGACATTCTTCCTTATTGATATTAAATTTGTCAAATGTGGAGAGGGAAGTAGTGGTGATTGATGGGAAGCTTTTGGTGTTTGTATGGGAGTGAAAATCAAGAATCAAAGAATACATGACAATAATTTTAAATCAGGTATCAGCCGCTGCAGTATCTGATCAGTTAAATGCTGTTTATTCTGCATGTCCAGAATTTCTTTCTTTTAGGTTCTGACCTTGATAAGGTCAAGAATCGGCAGATGACATTATTTGGTGTTCTCAACCTGTGTAACTTTTGAGGACAACAGACCTAATCCTCACCACATAGAATAGCATCCCAAATATTCTCACCTAGAAAAAATTGCATGAAACTCCAGAAAGGAAGCTATGTTTGAAAAAGTTCATTACATATACAGTAAATTTTATGTTGATTATTTCTGTCATTATTAAATGACCTCATACTTTATTAACAATTATCAAACAGCAAAACATTATTGCTAACCACAACTGTTATACATGTATTCAGGCTTGAATGAACTTTATGTTCTATGGTTATTATGACACTCTTGTAAAATAAAGCGACGAAGGGGACAGAGCAAATATGATTTTACAGAAGTGTATAAAACATTAACATCAAATTCATTTCAAGCTGAAACATGTATAACATTCGTTGGTTAGCAAAATTTATGTTTGGCTGTTTGATAATTTAATAAAGTATGAGTCACTTATTAATGACAAGAAATAATAACATAAAATTACTGTTATAGTGAATAACTTTTCCAACATTAGCCCTTCTGGAGTTTCAGGCATTTTTTCTAGGTGAGAATATTGGAGATGCTAATTCTATCGTGTGGAGATTAGGCATAGTGTCTCAAAGATTACACAGTTGATAACCAACCATAAGTCATCTGCCGATTCTTGACCATTATCACAAAGTCAGAACTAAAGAAAGGAAAATTCTGGACATGCAGAATAAAACAGCATTTCAACTGATCAGATACTAGCAGCGTGATACCTGATTTAAAATTATTTCATGTATTCTTTGATTCTGATTTTCACTCCCATACAAACACCCAAAGCTTCCCATCATCACCACTATTCCTCTCCACATTGACAAATTAAGAATATCAATAAGAAGAATGCTCCCTATATCATGGAAGTAAAGTATTATTCAAACATATCCAATGGAAGAAGTTACAATTCTGCATATGCTTATAAACATTGTAAAGTTCCAAACTCCTTGCTAAAATAGGTAACTTATATGTTTTGATGTCTAATACGAATGGAATTCTGTATGTAGTATCACACTTATCTACAAATAACACCTCATTTTAAATCAGTTTTAAATGAGTGGAAAATGATAAAGGTTGCTAATTTAAGAGTCACAATCTGGCAAAATATGTTGACAACGTATGCTCTATTCAAAAATATAAAAAGACAATTCAAGGGAGAATTCAAAGTACCGTCCAAGCAAGGAATTTCAAAGTCCATGCTTGACCCCTAGGTGGAGGAAGGCATACATGAAAATTCACAGCACAGCTGCACACGCCTGAGAAATCTTTAAACTGCAACCCCAAGATATACGCCACAATTAGTCTAGCACTGCCTTCATTTGCATGAGCCAATGGAACGCATGTAAATTGAGACAAAAAAATTAAGTAAGGCAGGCCAACACTCCGAGCTGGTGGGAAGTGGGAAGGCAGGATCATATCAACTGGCCAAGCATTCTGGTATCTGTCAAACACAACAAATTTTGTCCCAAAGAACCCCAGCCGAGAGGGAAGAAAGATTCATGTAGTACAGCTCAGTCCAAAACAAAGGTTTTAAAATGAAAGTAAAAACACTCTGACAAAATTAGCTCCCAAGAAACATAGATGGTATAATCAGAAACTGCTGAGCTGCCAAGCGTTTTCGAAGAGTGATGCATTGGAAATGGTATTCTCACATCAGGTCTCCAACTCCAGCCATCCACCTCTCCCTATCTTCTTAGATCAGTGTTTCCAACGTTATAGCCTGAAATGGTGAACTTCAACTCCCAGAGTTCCCGGCCAGCATAATTCTCAGCCAAACTTTGGAGTGAAGTCCGACACCAAAACGCCATAGTGGGAAATGTTCTGGATTTTCAAATTGAGCATACCATTTTGCAGATAAAAAATGCATGTGCCAATATTTTCTAGTTACTGATCCAAGTTGCTCCATATGGCTGACATTCCTAACAAATGCTGCTGCCAGTTCTCAGTAGAGTATTCTAGGTTGGAGATGTGCAAATCCAATCAAAGTTATCCCAATCCAAAATGAGATTTGCAATCGAAGAAAGTTCTATCCCAGGGCAGTAGCTCTTTTGAATTCTGCTGTATAGTGCAGTGTTGGTATGGTGTCGGGGGTTTCCGGTTCAATGTGTGAAGGGTGAAGGATGTGTGTTTGTGTTTATTTTCATGGTCACGGTCATTATGTGATGGTGTTTGATTTCATTGTACAAGGTACAATGACAATAAAGTAAACTAACTAACTGTTATCTCTAGCATATCCTGGGAATGAAGAGAGGTAGGAAAGAGTTGAGTAGTACTCAAAAGCCAATATGATTTTGTGCCAGGTGTATTTTACCTGAAGCCATTCCCAATTTCCCAGTCAATACACCTATGGGTCATTGGGTTAGAAACATGCACAGTATTTATTTATATCCCACTTTTATTGCTTTTATAAATATCTCAAGGCAGTGAACATAATACTCCTTTCTCCTCCTATTTTCCCCACAGCAACCCCGTTGAGGTAGGTTGGGTTGGGAGAGATTTCACCCAGGTGGCTTTCATGCTTAAAGCAGGTCTAGAACTCATAGTCTCCCTGTTTCTGGTCTGGTGCCTTAACCTCTAGACCAAACTGACACTCAATATATTTTCTTAAAATATGAGAACTACAAGGAGAAATGCACTGTGCCCAAGCAGGAGCTATGCCTTATGTGAATAGTCAGCTTTTCAAACAACGAGAAGAGTTTTAAAGTAGCTCTGGAGTTTCATCTGTGCAAACAAATCTTTCCTGCCCAAAACACTGCTTCCAAGTCTAGAACAAAATGGCCTTACTTTAAAAAGTAAATATTTTGCTAAGTTCTCTTTTCCTTCCATCTTCCATTCACTTTTTGTGTTCCCAGCCTATCACAACTGAATTTATCTTACAAACAGTTATAAAAGAGTTTTATTTAAAAAAGGATCTTACTGTGAAAATGCCACATATGAGGTAATTCTTCCCCCTTATTAAACCATTCCCCAGAGAGAACAAATCCAACTATTCCTTCTGACATTAAGGCACAAGAGAGGATGCAGAGTTACAATTACAGGCTGTTAATAGGATGATTACAGGGTTTTCTGATAAGCTAATATCCAATCCTAGTGGAAAGGTACATTTACATTGGCAATGTCTCCTATGCCATAACAGTTGAACTAATCTACCATAGTAGGGCTTAAATATATCCAGATTATGGCATATATGTATTTTCCTTAGCTATAAAATATTGCAGGCTTCCCATTCTCCGTGGGCAGGAACCTCATCTGAAGTTGTGAACATATAAAACTGGAAACTGACTCTAAAATCTTCTAGCACTCAAAAGGATAATAAAGATTTTTTATTATAAATTATCAATTGTTATAAATTCTTAACTCACAATATATTTATAATTTATTACAATATATTAACTAGTAAATTGAGGATTCTTTCAGTACTCCTTAACAACCTCTTCAGGGTAACTGGAACAATCACCAGTGGAGTACTCAAGTTGTAAAGATTGATCTGATCTGAAGGTAAAGACCACTGAATCGGTGGTCTTCTTCCCCACAAAATATTTTACATAGTAACAAGTCTCCAAAGTTGTGTTTGCAGAAAATAGTTTCAATCTACAGTTTCACATTTAGGAGCAAGCTAGGCACTACAAAAGATTAGGAATAAGGACAGGAAAGAAATCTCTGTCCCATTTAACTCAAATGAATTAAAACTACTGCAAATGGCCTCACTCTATTTTAGCTTTAGGAGCATAATTCTATTTCATAAAACCTTGTGTTCCGCTTTTCCCTTCAGAACAGTTTTCAAGTAATTGTTGGAAAAGTTTTAGAATCAGATACCCATTGGCTTTTACTACACTCATAATCATCCTGAGTCCAATACCCATAAAGCTTTATTTTTTCTGGAAAGATAGCTCCTGACATGAGTTTAAATTTAGAGATGACTGCAAAACACTTCATTTGGTACATTTTAGCCATGTAATATCCAGCACTCCTACCATGCAGCCAAACCATAGCTGGATGGAACATAGGAGATGGAATCTTTCGTAAGTCAATTTAAAGAAATGCTGGAAATGTATCAGCCATAGCTTGTGTTGTTTTTTTTTAATAGAGTAAAGAATTCAACCCAGCCTGTAGCATGGTAAATAACTGGGATTTAATTTTGGTTGAATAATTTCCCTCACCCACTCCACAAATGTACCTTGCCAAACTGTGTTCCACTAATACAAACTGAACAGTTTCCAGAAACAGAAGTTGTCATATCAACTGCATGCAGAACTGATTCCCCTTCCTCCCAAAATCTGATCTCAATTCTATTTTTGTCCTTAAACAAAGAAAAAAATCCTGCATGTACCTGTTAGAGTGACCTTACATTTCTGGGATGGGGAGAAGTATCAAATGTACAGAAATCCATAGGACTCTATAACTCCTTATATTTTTTTTCAGAATTTTGTAATATTTTCCCGTTCCATTCAATTTGCCAAGATAAAAGTATCTGCATATTCCCAACTATTCAGATTTCCAAATACAAACTGATATTTTGGATAATAACACAGAAGATTTAACTGCAGTTTAAAAGGAAGAAAGGGTGAATAACTGATATGGCAATACCAGGAGATAGTAGAAGAGAAGAGAAAGATTTGGAAAAGATCATAAAAGTATCAAAATCTGAAAATCGAAGATGAAAGGGTATGGTATGAATTGACCTTAGTAGTCCCAATGATTATCAGCACACTGGGTGTGATTCCAAAATACTTTGGACAGCACTTAGAATATTTGTGCATTGACAAAAGTTCCATCTGTCAATTACAGAAGGCCACGCTGTTTGGATTCACATTGTATTATGCTAATATATTACAAAATCTTAGGCTCTTTGGAAAAATCTGATGCCTATGAAGGCCAACATTAGCTAAAAAACTAGCAGCTGTGATTTCACATTGTTCTTTATATGATGATAATATAAACAGGTGCTATGGGTGCAATTCCCAATATATGGAGCACCATTTGAGCACCATTAGCACGGACAAAATCACCATCAGTTCATTGCAAAAGGCAGCTTTATTTGGAACAGCTTACAATGCAATGATACCTTTAACACTATTAAACAATATCTCCTATCCCAGGTCCTTTGGGAGGACTAAACAGTGGATAAAAATGTCAAATCCAATCTGAACATTTGGCAACCAACCATAATATATAGAACCAGCAGATTCCAAGTCATTAAACCCTTAATGCAGAGGTGTCAAATTCAAGGCCCATGGGCTGGATTCAGCCCACGATGTGGTCATGTCCAGCCTGCAGAGCCATTCTGGTCTACCCAATGCCAAGAGGAAAGATCAGGCCAACATAGCTTCATCCCGGTCTACCCAGTATGAAAAGGAAAGATCAGCCCAGGGCAGCTTCAGCCTGTCTATCCAATGCGAAGAGGAAAAGATCAGGCCAGAGTGGCTTCGGTCTATCCAATGCAAAAAGGAAACATGCCAGCAGTTTGGGGAGTAGCGTCAAGCTGGTCACACTCTCCCAGTCAGCCACGCCCTCCCAGTTAGCCACACCTGCCCAGGCCCCTCCCTGAGGCCAATCACAGCCCTGATGTAGCTCTCAATTAAACTGAATTTGACACCCCTGCCTTAGTGTAATGTGATATATCTAAATGCAGCATTATACTTAAGATAAACCAAGCAGTTGTATTTACAAATTGTCAGTTTAACAATAAAAATAATAATCAGAAATATGGAAGATTGTTTCAATCTCAAATAATTCTATTATATAGTTCTATTATATAATTCAATCTCAATTCTATAAAATAATGCTGTGAAATCACTCCAAACAAAAGATTTTCACCCTATCAAATCTGGCCTGGGGAATTTAGTGTTGTTGTTTTTTAATGATGGCATTGCAAAGCATTAAAGAAAATAATGTTCTGTAATGTATTTTTTTCTAATGTGCTTTGCTCATCCATTTTCATTGGAAATTAATAACTATTTACAGATATACTCAACTAGAATTTAATATTGTTTTTATCTATGATCTATGATCCACCTATTGCAGACCCTTGCATTGCTTGGTTTTTTTATCTTAACTTTCCAGAGCATATTTTTTTCTTCTTCACTTAAGGTAAGCAGGTAGTATGGGTGACAATATAGGTGACTCTCTGAAAATTTCATGAAAATTTAACCTTGAGTTCCATGATAAAGATTTAAGAAGACTCCCATTTAAAAAAAAATCTACCTATTTAGTAACCAGCTCTTGTGAAATAAGTTCTGGCCCATTTAAATATAAGGCACAGTGAAGAAGCTATAAGAACCATTACTGATTTGACTTATTTGGTTATTCCTGTCGAATCCCCCACTTCTTGGCAACTGATAAAAAGATTATTGTACACACAACAGGAACTGCTAATCATAAAATAGAGCTACTAAAGTTTAATTAGGCATACAATGGCATCCTGCTTTAATTCCTTGTATTGGAAGGTTAGAGTGATGTGAAGCCAAAAAAAAAAAAAAANAAAAAAAAAAAAAAAAACCTTATTCCTGCCATCTGGTATTTACTTCCTTACCCATAAAAGCTGAAGAGAAATGAATAATGTATCCATTTATTTTTATGAAGAAAATGAAGACATGTCCCATTCTCCCAGCCTCAAAAAAAATATGTAATCGATCTTGCATTTGATACTAGAACTCATGCTGCAATTAAATGGTTGATAATATACAAGCCCCCAGCTACCAATCCATCAATGCCTAATGTAACGGAGAGAGATGGTTATTCCCAGGCCTAACACTATCTTTTCACTGTATTTCAGCTCCAAGTACTTGACCCAAAGGTTAGGGATAAAGTATCATAAACAAAGGCTTACAAATATGTATGAGGTTGCAAATACAAGCTCCAAGTTATTCTTTGACCACCATGCCGATGTATATCACACCCCATTCTTCCCTGCCACTCCCAGTCTTTTTCTTCCCACTCTATCAATGTTCTCAGAAAGAAGGCAGTACCATTTACACACAAAGCACCAAGTTTGGTGTTGTTTTTTACAAGCTGTAGAAAGAGAGACATAGATCAATATACACAACAGAAACAACAACATGTAGCAGTATAGGCAGATTTTGCTGCTGGTTTAAGAAATCTAATCCATGAAAGACTATGGAGATTCTCAATCATGCCGGTCATGGTTGTCCCAAAAGTGCTTTTTCCAAAAGGCAAGTAGATTTTCTTATTTTGAAAGTATTCACTTCTCATCCAAGAAATATTTTCAAAGGAAAAAAACCAAGAAAGTCCAATTGCCTTTTGGAAAAAGCACTTTTGGAATAATCCATGAAATGCTATACTACAAGGATGGCACAAGATTCTCTGTTATTGTTCACTGTATGAAATATTCCCATGAACATTTCATACAGTGACATGAAAGGACAAATTGTATACTGCAATAAAATAGGGTCATTATACACACTACACAAGATTTCTTCCCCAATTATCTTTTTAAATGATATTAATACTCAATAGTTTTATTGATTGCTAAAATCTGTCGATCATACCAGATTGATAGTTAATTGGATTCCATGTGACCCTTCACTTCTCAGTTTATGACCTGTCAGAAACAGGCTACAGTAAATTAAGTCTATGATAGAGAACCAAAAAGTACTGATTGCCCCTACATGATAAAGCGTCAGTGGGGTAATTATATGAAGTTAATAAATAAGAAATAAAAAGCAGTAAGCCCATATCCTTGAAAACAATAACAGAAAACAAATATGTCCACCATTTATAATAGACAAACACAAAGCTAACAATGCCAAAGGTATGGTAAGATGGGATGTGAAAATGAAACTCTTCAAGAAATTAACTGACAGACAACATGACTCCCTTTGGATTAAAGCCTGAAGAGTATAGTATGTTGTATGTCCATAATTGTCGGATTCACCCCAGTTTTTGCTTTCCTGCTTAACAATCTACATTATCAGGATACCCACAGGATGAGAATGGCTATATCCCATATTAACAGTTACAACTTCGAATGGCAAAGTTGTGTGTCAAAAATACTAAGACTTCCTAAACCTTTCCCACCTTTTTATAGCCATATATGTCAGTCCCACAAGGTTAGATCAGATAAAACATCAACTACACAAGAAGGCTAAAACTGAGCCTTCTTGAGCTCAATTTGAGAGTAAATATATTAATAGAATTTTGCAAGTTTGATTGTGCTGTGCTTCCTCCCATAACCCTCGGGAGGTTGAACTTAATCCACATTTTTTTCTCTTTATTGCTTTCATAATGAATCTGATGTATCATTGCAAGGGTCATCTTCTTTATTGTCTACCATGTCTGACTCCTTTTCTTAAACTACTCTATTCCTTTATCTAGCTTCCTCATACTACTTTCCTAATTCATTTCTTTTTCTTTTTTACACTTAATTTGGCCAGGAAAAATTTTCTTGAAGTCCACATTTAGACTAATGTGGTGATTAGACCTGGCCTCTGTCAATCTAACTCAGCCATAAACTTATCTGAGTCAAATATAAGGAGCTACCAACTGTCAACCTAGACCATCTCACAGAATCTCTGGGAAGGAGGGAGAGAAAGAGAAAGGAAGAAAGAGAGAATGTGTGTGTTATTTCAAAAAGCACAAAAAGTCTGATGCAGGTAGAGATTCATAAGTAAAACCCTTCCAAGTGGAACAAAAAAATTAAAACCATTTTTAATTGGCAAGAGCTTACTATACAGCTACAAAAAGACGTGAAGACTGTTTTGACTTGTCATTTAGTACTGGGAGGAAAATCACACTAATTGATAGAAGATGGTAATCTGTTAACTCATAGCATTCGAGCCAAAATCAGATATGTAATTCTTGGACGAACATCCAAGGTGGTATTTTTTGGTAGAAGCCAAGCCAAGTTATTATTCTCCTTTTCGACACATTCCAAACTGTTCAACACACACAAAATGACATGCAAGAGTTGTCAAATTGGCACTGGCAGGTCCTTTATGTGGCAGATTTTAAAAGATAATCGGTAGACACCAAATGCTGCATAAATGGGCATCTCTGAGCAAAGCAGCTTTGGGCTAATTTCTTTAAACTTGTAACTTCTCCAAACTGATTTAGAAGTCCTTGACAAAAAGTATGCAATGTGTGTATCTCTTTAATAAGGAGAAGCTTCAAAGCCTAGCTTACAAAGTCTGACACGGTCCTTAAACTGATCAAGTTTGTTTTAAAAAGCTCCTTCTTTGCTATCGCTTGTCATATCCATTAATCTTTCACACCCACTCTCCATATTTCATTTTGCACCTCACTTGAAGCTAGAGCTTTACAAATTCTCCTGAATAATTTACATATGCCATTATAAGTAAAAGAAGAGAGGGATATGTGTTGACAAAGAACAGGCCACTTGAAGTATCAAGGAAATGATAAATGGAAGCAAAAAAAAATGCAAAGATGTTGCCACATGGTGTGTCCTTTATTCAAAAGTCTGCTTTTTATTATGAAACATTACAGCTCAATAAACAATAATATCCCTTAATTCAAAGGCAATACCATGACTTTTTTTAATAAGCAAATTGTCTGCTACATGTTAATCACACTAAACTTCATTTTTATTGGGAATTGATTTGAACACAACTTAGAAGAAAGTAGTGTTTAAGGAAAGTTGTTTATTATAGACATTGACTTGAAAATATATTTCTTACTCATTACATTAATATTAATTTATTCTCAAAAAAACTGGGCTTATAAAAATATAAATTTGTTCTTAAATGTCCTGAGCTTATAACAATATATATCCATATTTCTTTTTATTTGTCATTTATATCTTTTCTGTTACTGAAACATCCATTTTTATTCTATTATATTTTGTTTTATGCACACTCAACTGACAGAAACTCAAATGGCTATAGTTATTAATTTAATGTTAGTTTTTTTCTTAGGTGTACTGTAATGAGCAAACGCATGAGAAAATCAAGATATTTATTAATAAGCATCAAAAAAGTAAAATCATATTTGCTCTGTCCCCTTCGTCCGCTTTATTTTACAAGAGTGTCATAATAACCATAGAACATAAAGTTCATTCAAGCCTGAATACATGTATAACAGTTGTGGTTAGCAAAATTATTGTTTTGCTGTTTGATAATTGTTAATAAAAGTATGAGGTCATTAATAATGACAGAAATAATCAACATAAAATTTACTGTATATGTAATGAACTTTTTCCAAACATAGCTCCTTTCTGGAGTTTCATGCAATTTTTTCTAGGTGAGAATAACTTGGGATGCTATTCTATCTGTGTGAGGATTAGGTCATGTTGTCTCAAAAGTTACACAGGTTGAGAACAACCATAATGTCATCTGCCGATTCTTGACCTTATCACAGGTCAGAACCTAAAGAAAGGAAATTCTGGACATGCAGAATAAACAGCATTTAACTGATCAGATACTAGCAGCGGCTGATACCTGATTTAAATTATTGTCATGTATTCTTTGATTCTTGATTTTCACTCCCATACAAACACCCAAAGCTTCCCATCATCACCACTACTTCCTCTCCACATTTGACAAATTAAGAATATCAATAAGGAAGAATGCTCCCTAAATATCATGCGAAGTAAGAAAGTATTTATTCAAACATATCCTAATGGGAAGAATTACAATTCTGCATATGCTTATAACATTGTTAAAGTTCCAAACTCCTCTGCTAAATAAGGTAACTTTATATGGTGTTATTATGTCTAATTACGAATGGAATTCTGTATTGTATATCACAACTTATCTGACAATAACACTCTCATTTTAAATCAGTTTTAAATGGGGAAAATGATAAAGGTTGCTATTGTAAGTAGTCACAATCTGGCAAAATTGTTGACAACTATTCTCTATTCAAAAAATATAAAAGGACAAGTTCAAGGGAGATTCAAAAGTACCTCCAAGAAGGAATTTCAAAGTCCAGCTTGACCCCTAGGTGGGAGGAAGGGTCATACATGAAAATTCACAGCTACAGCTGCACACGCCTGAGAAATCTTGTAACTGCAACCCCAAGATATACAGGCCACGAATAGTCTAGCCAGCTGCCTTCATTTGGGATGAGCAATGCAACGCATGTAAATTGAGACAAAAATAAGTTAAGGTATGCAACACTCTCGAGCTGGTGGGAAGTGGGAAGGCAGGATCATATCACATGGGCAGCATCTTGGTATCTGTCAACACAACATTTTGTCCCAAAGGAACCCCAGCCGAGAGGGAAGAAAGATTCATGTAGTACAGCTAGGCAGGTCCAAAACAAAAAGGTTAAAATGAAATTAAAAACACTCTGACAAAATTGCTTCCCAAGAAACATAGATGGTATAATAGAACTGCTGAGCTGCCAAGCTGTTTTCTGAAGAGTGATTCATGGAAATGGTATTTCTCACATCAGGTCTCCAACTCCAGCCATCCACCTCTCCCTTATCTTCTTAGATCAGTGTTTCTCAACCTTAGTAGCCTGAAGATGTGTGAACTTCAACTCCCAGAGTTCCCTGGCCAGCATAATTCTCTAGCCAACTTTGGGAGTTGAAGTCCACACCAAACTGCCATGGTTGGGAATGTTCTGGATTTTCAAATTGAAGCATTATCCATTTTTGCCAGATAAAAAAATGCATGTCCAATATTTTCTAGTTCTGACCAAGTTGCTCATGATGGCTGACATTCTAAAATGCTGCTGCCATCTAGTAGAGTACTTCTTAGCTGGAGATGTGCAATCCAATCTCAAAGTATCCCAATCCAAAAATGAGATTTTGCAAGGTCAGAAAGTTTCAGCCTCAAAATATGTTGACCATGTCTATTATTTTCTAATACTGAACCGGCAACAGAAAACTTGTGTAAGGTCATCTTGTTTAACCATTTATGCTACTCTATAATACAATATAATACAATTTACTATCATCACAGAATCTCATATGGTTTACAGATGATTTCTTACTATTCCTGTTTCATTAATAAAAAATTGAACACATATTTTGTAAACACTTCAGCTCTTAAGCATAACACTGCCAAACAGATATTTGCCACCAAAGCCTACATCAGTATATAATCAACACTGCTGATCTCCCACCCTCCCTTGAATGACTAGAAAAAAAGTAGAAGAGATGGTTATTTTTGAGACTAGCCACAATTTAATATACTATTCAGGCCCTAAACTGCACTTGATTTAACATGGAATGTAGGACCAAGTTTAAAAACCCAATAATTGTGAAATTCACTGGATTACTTTAAACCAATTATTCTCTTTCAATCTAACCTTCCTTAAGGAGGTACTGTGAAGATTAAAATAAAAGGGGGAGGGAGGAAGAGGAAGAACACTAAATGTTGTCTTGATTTCTCAAAGCAAAATCAGGTTAAAAATCAGATTAAATAATACTTTAATATTTGACAAATTTCAGATTAATCACAGTTTATCAAGAGTCATATAAAACTACAATGAGATTTAACTTAAAATAGAAGTGAACATTTTGGAACTCTTTCCTGTAATTATAATGAAAGCACCTGAGTTTGAAGGAAGCTAAATATGTTCTCATATTTATTTGCTGCGCTTATTACACTACCAACCATCTAAGTCATACAAAATCATAGGCTAACTCAATCAATTCATAATGAATATTTATAACCAAGACTAATCACATCAATAAGGCTGGTCAAACATAGATGAGTAAAATCACTATGGCAAAGAGCTACAGTACATATGCACGTGTCCTAAATAGATAACCTGACATCTTCGTTATATTTTTAGACAACTACTAGATGTTGTATAACGTGTTTTTCAGACACAGAAAAAAGATGGTAAAGCAAATTCTATCAACTTATCAATCAAGCCTTCAAACAAAAAAATGCTTCAGACTGCACAGGAGCTGTGGCTATTCATGGGCATGCTTGCAAACATAGCAGGAGCAGCTTGCTAAGCAGCGGTGTGAAACAGGAAAAAGATGCAGCTGCTTCAGCATATTAAAAAAAAAATGATGCCTCAAACAAGCTTCTGTGTTTTTGTAAAGCATCTCTTTACAGAGCCTTCTTAGCCAACATGGAAGACAGCTGCTGTAAGACAGCCATACTGTCCCCAGAAATGAGAAAAGGTAGAACTCCATGGGACTTCAATAAATGCAGCAATGTGAGAAGCAAAGCACACACCATTTGAAAACATGATCCTGCTCTGTGCGTAGGTAGCAAATCTTGAAGCACAAGTTAAATGCAAACATGCTTCTGTTTTTCTCCAATTTATGAAACTATTCAAACATCAAGGGTAGAACTTATCAGTGTCACTAAACAGAATAAAATCAGGGGGGAAAATACCTGGAATGCAAGCAAATTCATTGAAGTATTATATCAAGATAAGGGTAAAAGTTTCGCCTGTTAGCCATGTCCAACTCTAGAGCAGTGGTCGCCAACTGGTGGGCCACGGCCCACTGGTGGTCTGTGGCAAAATTTTGGTGGTCCGCAGAGAAATGGTAGAGAAATAGCCCCCAAAAGCAATTTATCCGGGCCACATGGCAAAACATGGCCCGCCCACCCACTGACCCCCACCTTTCGGCCAAGCGCAAACCTTGAGCCTGAGTAAAGAGTTACATGAGCTGCAACTGGAAAGTAAGACCAATGGCAGGGGAGGGAAATCCACCCTGGGATGACTTGGTAATGTTGGTGGGAAAGTTGGCCCCACATTCCAGAGCTGTGGTAGTCACAGGACTGGCCGTTTGGTCATCCCGGAGCAATTCCTTCATCAGGATGATTACAGCTCTAAAATATGGGACCAGCTTGTGGTGGCTGGAATGAGGTAATAGTCATGTTGTGGGGGGAGTGCAGTGTGGGCTGAAACGGTGGTGGGTGGAAGAAGCAGTACTCACATTTGCATCTCCCTTCACCGCAGTATATTTACAGCGGCTGGTAGCGCCAAGGCAGCCCTTTGTGTCCTGCCACGTCTGTAGTGCATCAGAGAGAAGCAGCCAGTCAACCCTAGCTCTGCAAATGCTAAATCGGCGCCCTGCAAACTGTTGTCTCTGTAACTGAAGTGGTGTGAAAAACTGGCCGGGCTCTCCAAGAGACGAGAGTGACTCTGGCTGCTTCACTCGTCTCTCTCAAGGAGCGCCTGATAGCTTGGCTGGAGGGGGAACCTCTCTCATCCCTTGCTCTGCAAGGCAGGCAACGGGGAAGCAGCACTTGGGAGCAGGTCAGCCACTGGTGGGCTCTGGGATTTATCTCCCGCTGAGAGTGCAGCCATTGGACAGGGAAGAAATGGCACGTGGCTCCCCTCCCGGGGCGAGCCATGGATCACTATCCCTGTAGAGAAGGAGGAAGAGGTGCAAGAAAAAGACAGGAAGAGGAAGAACGAGAAGATGCCGTGCTACGGGCGTTCTTCTGTACCTTAGGCTCCTGGAGTAATAGTGTCCACACACAGCACCTTCAATCTCCCAATATTTTTTTACCAGTACGAAGATCCTCTGTGCCACCTTAACAAACTATGATGAATTAAGTCACAAGGCTTACAGAATCTGCAAAAGTAGCTAGAACGTCATCCAAGAACTTGCCTGTGTTTGCCTAATCACAGAAAACATTGCCTTCATTCAACTCATGTCACCTCCATATGCCATTGATGTTGAGCTGGAAGGCTTACATAGCTCACGACAGAACAGGCGAAGTCAGTAGAGATCTGGCAAGCATCAAAGGGGGAGATTAAGCCTTTATGCTGAACAAAAGCTGGTGTATCAATACAAAGATGCTGACAGACATGACACCCTCCATGGATCTGCTAGTATTATGACATCTTAAATACACTGCCTTCAAAAAAAGATTTAAACACACAACAATAAGACATCCAGATCGAATGAATTGAAAATATTCTTATTAAATACTTTGTTCATTACCATAATTTGAATGCTGCTGACAAAAAATCACACAAAAATTATCAATGCGAAATCAAATTTAGCAACTCCAGAGAGTCCTGGATTTGGAGTTACACTCAAAATTAAAGGGAAAAAAAAAACCACTACAGCTTGACTCCAACTTGAAGTTAATGCTCCTTAAACAATGTCCAAATGAGGCTCACTATAGTGTGTGTGGCCTCCAGTCCGGTGCCTGTAAGACCCTCACCTTACAATTCCTGCATGCCTCACACTGACATCAGACAGTGAGGTGCGCGATCCTGAGGGATCTCCTTTTTTTTCACCATCATCCTTGACCTAACAGCATCAGATCCGCGACAACTCCTGGACATCCGGGTGCAAAGCGTGTGGTGAAAGAGCAAGACGATAATACCAAATGTTCTCCCTCAATGCATTCAGGTCTGGAGAAGGCGTATGCCTACGTCCCATTAGCATGCAATGCCTATCGTGTAGTGCTAGGATACTTGCGCTGACAACTCCAGCCACATAAGGTATTGCATTGTCTGCCTTACGGAGGAAACCCAGGGCAACTGCACCAGCATATCAGTCTCATAAGGGGTCTCGTCTCATCTCGGACCTAATGGCCAGAGCTACCATCTCCGATTGAGCACACTCATAGGCAATGTGTGAGTCCCCCGACCCACTTCCATCATCAACTGACCCAGCCAAACGGCTAACGCGGTCATGCTGGAAAGCGATATGATGCTTGGAGCCATAGAACATCTCCATCATGGACATCTCATCAGACCAACTGTCACCGGTGACACAGCATATTACTCAATGCTGAAACGCTGCTTTCATGCTGTGAAGAGCCACACGGTTAGCCTAGTAGGCGAATCTTAAAATCTTGCCGTTTCTCGGTAAATAATGCCAAACTCCGCAGAGTGGTGGGCTAAAAACAGCAACCCCCACCTTGTAGGACATCGGGACCTACCATACACTCACCATAGCATCTGCTAGTAGACTGACTTCGTCTTGATGCAGCCACATGCAACTTTGTGGCCTGCGTGGAAGTCCATTTGGCCAGGGCGTCTGCTACGTGCTCCTCCGCGTCCTACTGCTTGCACAAATCGAGCGGAAGTAGCGTCTCTATGCTCGGTTGTTGCTTCCACGGACCTTCTCCAGTACGCTGTTATGCGTTACGAGTTGCGCACACAGAGATAGTTTCCTGCATAGCGACTCGAGACCATGTGCACAGCTGACGAGACACTAAAGCCAAACCTTCTTTGCCACAACTTCACATTGATGCATGCATGCTGCATGAGCATCACTAGCCTGAGCCAGTTGTGGCCGGTGTAGTAGCAGCTCCGCCATGCTACACACGGAAACAGAGATTCACGTGAAGAGCGAGGAGACCACAAGCATTAATCAAAAGTGACAGAACCATACAGCCAGAAAGCCCATAGGAACTGAAGGTGCTTTTCCACTTGCTTGTCTATTCCATTTGCACAACAGCATGTGAAATTTGATTAAATCAGTGTTGCTACCAAGTGACAGTATGAGTTTCAACAGGAGTTGTATTGACTTGATTTACTCGGCGATAGTTTTGTTTAAGTGTTCCCTTTATTTTTGAGCAGTGTATAGACCGTTCCAGGAGAATCACGCATGGTTTGATCCTCATTATAATCCAACAAACTGATGCACAATCAATAACCACTGCCAGCTTTGGAGATCTGGTATAGAATGTAGTAATCAGCAGATAGTACGTATCGCATGATGTAGCATATACGTATAGCCAGTGCATCGGAGCAGAGACTTAGTAACTCCCATCCACTTAAAACGAGAGTCACACCACTGAGCAGATCCTAAATTGCTCGAAGAGTCGACGGCGAGATGTGAGCACTAGCACTAGAGGAGCTAGAGGCATATGGGATCATAGCCGACGACAGTTATAACATTCAGACATGCTATAAGTTTTACAACTTACCACATGTAAGAACAATCAGACCAATATGTCCGCGCACTGCTGGTATTTGGAACTGAAGCATTACATCCCTTAGGAAGACCAGCTCTGCCCATTAATAAAGGACACTGAAATCTGGTGTGTTGCAGAAGAGAGCATGCCTTCCCAAACAACTTAAGGATTGTATTTGTTGAGAACACAAATTGGGATATCTTTTACCCACCCTCACTAAGAGAATTGCTGGACCAAATTTGCACACTGCGCAATAATAGTTAGCGGCGCCAATGCAAACACTGCCACAGTATACATCACTGTGGATAAAACGTATTAGGATCTATGCCCAACAGGAACAAAAACCGCTGGCATGACCAAGCGAAGTCCACACTCTTGACATGACTAGACTAAGGCCCCTTAGTATGCCCTGTCGATCGGGCAAAGATACAGGAGTCCTACCAGAGCTAATCTGAAAGCAAGTATTTGGAAGGCCAAAATCATAAAGAGGCTAGATTGAGTGCAAATTTATAAATAACATGAGAATAGTGGGCAAAGGATCAATAAATTACAAACCATCAACCAATGCAATGTCATCCCTGCGTTCTCATTGCAGAGCGAACTGAATCATTTCTTTGCTTTGCTTTGGAAGGAACATCAGAGACAATAAAACACAATTGTTAGCCACCCATCTCTATGTGAAGGAACAGGAATGAGTGAGAGCAGTCTGCAGGCGCTGTGGACCCTAGAAAGGCTGCGGATCCTGACAGTATCTTCTGGCCGAGTGCTTAAAGACGTGCTGATCAGTTGGCTGGAGTCTTTACCAGGATCTTCAATCAGTCTTTATTCCAGTCCACCATTCCATCTGTTGAAGGTCTTCCACCATTGTTCTGCTGCAAAGAAGTTCCCTATCAATAACCTCAACGATTACAAACCAAGTGGTCTGCCAAACATCATTCTGCGTCTTACCGCATACATTTGATAAACACCAGTTTGCATACAGAAAAAATACATAGGACGCTATAGCTATAAACTCTTCATACTGCTCACTGACATACATCTAGCAATAGCAGGAGGACACTTGGGCTTTCTAATTCAATCTGCCTTTGGATTAATTGGATTTCCTGTCTGGCCGCTCACAGAGGGTCAGATTAGCTAATCATACCTCTTCAGCCCTTATTCTTAACACTGATACACCACAGGGTTGCTTGTTGAGATCCCTACTCTATACTCTTCTTGTGCATGACTGCATTCCCACTCACATTAGTAATACAATTGCTAAATTTGCAGATGATACAACAATGGTGAGACTATTATCTCGGGGGGGGGGGTTGAGTCTGCCTACCGAGATGAAGTGGACTGGTTGCCTTCATGATATGGAGACAACAACTTGGTCTTCAACACCTATAAGACCAAGGAGCTTATAGTGGATTATAGAAGGAACAGATCAGACATACAGCCCTGCTTATCAATGGAGACCAAGTGGAGCAAGTGGCCAGTTTTAAGTTTCTTGGATGTTACCCTAAGAGAGAAACCTCATTGCAGCCCTGGTCAAAAGGGCCCAGCAGAGATTATACGACTGAGGCTTCTCAGAAAACAACAACTAAATGAGAAACTTCTGTTGACCTTCTACCGCTGCACCATAGAGAACATTTTAACATACTGCACCTCTGTATGGTTTGCCAATTGCTCAGTGGCAGATAGGAAAGCACTCAAAGGGTTAATGTCATTGCCCAGAAGATCATTGGTTGTCCTCTCCTCTCTTTGGAAGAGCTTTATAGCTCCCGCTGCCTTAAGAAAGTTCAAAACATTCTCAAAGATCCATCTCATCCTGGGGAACCCTTTTTTGAACTATTACCATCTTGTACAGAATAATAAAAACAAGGACAAATAGGCTTAAGGCTTTTATATCTTAGTACAGACTCAGCTATGACATCATAGGAAGGAGTCAACCCATCCTGGGCTCTTGATACAGCATGGAGGAGAAATATCTTTTTTCCTACCAAACATCACAGCCAGCACAAAATCAGAGTAACAACTGGCAAGCAGCCAGGTATGTAAACTCAAAAGGTTAATATGTAGTTATATTATATATAGTTAATATAATTAACTAACATGGGCTTATTTGAAGGTCTTGAGAAGATTCCACAATTATAGCACCAATTTAGAAGAGGCTACACTATTCCAACACAGAAGAAGAACCCTGAAACAAATGTCTATCTCAAGAAAAATAGAAATGTAAAACGGAAGCCTAAAAAAACCAAGAAGTGGCTTATAAAAAATAAATATCTGTTCAGTGAAGTTAAAGTAACAGAGATGGTTAGCAGATATTCTTCAAGCAGCCTTTATTCTTTTAGTATCCTCTTCTAGCAGCCCTCAGAAATACATAACTCACCACTGCTGTTTTAAAAAATGACAGATTTTTGTCATTTTGGGGTAGGGAACAGTGGAGGTTGCAATACAAGCCTTAAAATAGGCATATCATATTTAAAAATAAATAGCCTTCAATTCCCCTTATAAGTATACTGTTGTCCATATGTGTGATGTACCCCGCTTCCTTTGGGACCCTCTAATTCGCTCCCCAATTTTTAAGAGCAGCCTTTGTCCATTCTTGCAGTAGGTCACAGAATTTAGATATGCAGAATCTTAATACTTAACATCAAAGGTTTCTTCTGTCATGGAGCCTATAACTCTTTGGTTTCACAAAAGATATGGAACAAGAAAGCAAAAAAAATTGAATGGTGGTTTTGGGGGTTATTTTTAATTCCTCTGTTTCATATTACGCATATTGATTTTTAAAGACCTGACTCATGTTTTTTGTATGCAGCTGACTCAGTTCCATCTTTTTCAAAGAGGGCCAAGGGGCCTTCCTCCTACTGGTTTCTATTCTGTACACTTATTTATAAAAGCCCATTCCAATATTACGTGTTTCTAGAGTACATACCACAGTAAGGCGATAGCGAAAGAAGAAAAAGAAATTGGTACTTCACAAAGCATCCTTCCTCCACCAGGCTTGGGATGTGTTGAGATGGCAATTACCAAAGTTCTTAAGGTGGAGAATCTAAACACACAACTGAATGGAAATTCTGGATTTTGGAATCCCTAAACATGTGGCTGGCATTAGATCACTATGGCTTGCTTTAAAAGACAGTGCAACCGTCTGTTCTTGTCCATACTATTCTCTTTCAAGATGGCTGCGCACATGGATGCTGCAGCTAACTGGTCCTTCTTTCAGTGTATGGTGTGCATGATTCTGTGTATGTTTTGGATCCTTTCCTTGATTGAATCCTGTGGGGCAAGGAGCATCTATAGTCGGCAAGCCTTTTTACAAATTTAACTGAAATGTGAAAAGGTGATTACGGATGATTTTATACATTCTCATAACATACCGAAGGAGGCAGCTAGGCCCCTGGG